>AFAN01000050.1:0-129332 GCA_000218505.1 Schrenkiella parvula | reverse complement strand
GGAACTAAAGAGCTGTATTTCTTTTGTTGTTCTGCAATATGCTTCTCCTTAGCTTCATTCTCAATTCTTCTTTGATATTCTAGAGTTTTTTCAAGCTTTATTTCCTCTAGCTCTAGCTCTATATGGCGTCTATGTTCGTCTTCCTGTTCTTTTAAAGCATATACAGCTTCAGGAACAACGTCAGCCTCTGAATGATCACCAAAAGATGCAACCGGAGATAGGCTGGAACAATAAAATCATCAAGTACATCAAAGAAAGATTATTCACCATCAATTTTTTTCAGAGTGAGAATTTTCCAGGTTACGACATCTAAACTTAAAATTTGTACAGGGCAGATCTTCACCTGTGTTCAATTGAATCAACATTGAAGCGATGGTCGTTTCCAATAGAAGCCTATAGCAAAAATTAAAGCTAGTTACACATATAGAAAAAAAAATTAGAAAATAGACAATAAATTTGTTCAAACCTTTAAATCCTTCACTTTCTTGGTGTCTTTATTCTTTTTCTTATCCTTGGACTTTTCCTGTGTGTGTTTCGAATGATCATTTCTTCCTCGGGCCTCCTTCTTAGAATCAAGAGCGAGCTCAACAAGAAATGCTTCTCTTGCAGCGTCAGACTTCTCAGTTGCATCTTTCTCTGCTGATGCCTCCAAATGTGCCTGTAGAGAGAAAGAGATGGATTAAGATAGAAACCCCAATCAGAACCTGAAAGAATACTGCACCCAAAGGGAAGAGAAAGTAACAAGGTCAAATGAGTTAGATAATTACCCGCATGTAGGACTTCACCAATGGTACCAGTACTGTCTGATAATCATTAGAGGAAGCAGGTCCAAGCTTCATCTCTAATTGCTGCACCCCAGTAACACTGCGCATCATTCGCGCATCGATTCTGTTAAGCTGTAATAGCACACATACAGAGTATTTGTTTAGGAAAAAGGCAGTTATTAATTATCTCAGTCCTGTTGCCTAAAGATAGAAAAGGTTACCTCTGCAGACAACTGCTCCTTTTGTTTCTGGATCGCAATCTCTATGAAACTGTCAGCCTCATTGAAGGAATCTTTCATCCCCCATTCATCAGCTTCACCAGATTCCAGATCACGTAGCTGAGAACTCGTGCAGGCATATGATTCTTCATATCCAAATTGATTGTGGTTAAGAGAGTCTGCGTCTTTTAAAACATTTGTTATAGCATCTAACTCAAACCTACTACTGATAAACACCAATTCCTGGTCACTCTCATTTAGCTCTTCTCTTCGTCTTCTCAGAACAGACTCATAGCTTTCATGGGTAAACTCTGCTGAAGTCTCCCTCTTCCTGCCTTCTTCAAGATAAAGGTCCTCAACAGTCTGCAGTGCTCCCTCGTAGCTTAAGTGCTCACATTTTCTCTCGCAGAGGTTCTGCAAGTGACAGAACTCCTTCTCAAGAATCTGCATAATCTCCAGTCCTTGATTTGTTTTCTCTTCCTTTGTGCGCATCCACGACACAATTTGTTCCCCGCTAGAGGGTCCTGTGAAGATCCATGAAAGAAATCCATCCGCACCAAAAGACACATTATTGCCAATAACATTATCTCCAGAATTTGCTATAGCTCCATTATTCAATGCTGAGCTCATATACTTCTCTTGGATGCTCTCAGTGCCAAGCAATTTTTCATCCAGAAGAAGACATGAATCTTCACGATCAAGAAGAATCTCCTCTGTAATGCCAAGACCCAGGTCGCCACGATTATTAACTTCATCGTTGGGGCTACTATGTTCAGAATACCGACTCAACCCACAGGCCTGTGACAAGTCTTGCAGAAACTTAAGAATTTTCCTTAGCTGGGTAGCTCCCAAAAAGCAAATGCATAAGGGTGACTGACCCAAACCGTGATTTAAGAATTCTGAAACCGAGGGTAGATTCCGGAGTTCATCCACAGCAAAATGGATCACTTTATCATGGTGGCTGGCAGCTAAATAATTGTGTCTGATAAGTAGCTCAAAGGCTGCACGGATTTTTTCAAGGAGTTTTGTACGTTCAGGATCATCAGATATTGGCCATCCATCAGGAAGATGAAATGGATTTGACAGCTTACGATCTTCAGACTTATTCTCATCACAACCGTTGCAAGCATCTCCGAGATTTTCTTTCTCTGGCGAAGTATCATTCCATGCATCCTGGAAGCAGTCGTCACCATCTTCCACATTATCTCCAGAGTGAAACTCACTATACTCAGTATTTTGGATTTTCTGCTGGTTGCAAAGCAATTTCACCGCAGCAGGGAGATCCAATGGTTTCCATGGGGAACTAAGAAGCATCTCAATCCTCTCACTGTCGAGGCTTTGAGGCAAAACCATTTGCATTTTAGGTAACACGTTACCAATGTGCTCCTGTACAATATGCTGCATATGAGCCTCAGAATCCCTAAACTTTTCACTACACCGGCAGCAAACCCAAAACCTCCAAGTCTTATGAGCTTCACAAAAGGACAAAGCTTCACTTATTATATCATTTGCATTGCCTTCCTTTGATGCACTAAAGTGACACTTAAGATCACTAACCTTAACTCTAAGCAACCGTTTCTTCGATTCTTTGCTCGTAGACTCCCAATATGACCTGACCCGATCTCTTCTCTCTGCTGTGGAGCCGTTTTTCCTTGCATTTCCATGCTTTCTCCTCTCCCCGCTTCTCTGACCCGTGCCTAATGTTGGATCCGATCCCTTGTTGTTAACATTATCTGAAGAGGAAGATTCTGACTTCTGCTGCAACAATCTACCTGCAGCCACCCTCACTTCAATCACCTTCCTCTTCTCTTCAAGAGTCTTGGTAGCTTTCTTAATCTCATTCGGCCTCCTGGTCTGAATCAAGTTACTCTCGATAGGGTCCTCGGCCATCCTCCTAATGGGGATTAATCGAAATTTCTCTTCACCATTTCCCAGGTTTTTCATCCAAGTGGACAATGAACCAATATTAGATTTCTGTATCAGTGACCTGAGCTCATCCTGCACATTTGCTATACGAGCCTCAGGTGTTAATATCTTCTGCTGATTCTCAACCTGAAGACTGTCTTTAGCAGGATCGATTGGATTATCAATCGAGAGAGCTCGGTGGCACTCTTGCACAACCTCCTCAAACCCTATCGAGTCTATACCATCATTGGCAGCCTCGAAGAGCAAGTTCGCATAAAAATGCCCAAACTCAATAGAGTTAGGTGATATCTCCACAGCTTTTCTAGCAGATTCAATTGCATTACGCAGGTACCTCTCTTTGGTAGCTTGATCTTCGAAGACAGAAGCAACCTTCACGTACACAGTTCCCTGCACACGGTAAATTAGGGCAGAGTCTTGGTGACGAGTGCATGATTCCTTCATGAGCCGAATCGCCTTGTTGTAGCTCCCTCGCCGGAATGACATCAGTGCCTTCTCGCACTCGAGCTTGATAACAGCCGAATCGGATGGCTCGGCATTAGCGGCCGGTCCAGAAAATCCGCCCTCATAGAAGGTACAAGCGGACACCTCAGACGGCTCAACCTCTGCCGCCGCCACCGCAGAAGGCGGTGATTGTTTGGAGCGAGCCGCGGGGGGTTTCTTCTTCTGACCCATCCACGATTCAGCTCAAAACTAATTCAATCCGCATGAACAATACCACAGAGATATGTGTACGCGTGTGCGTATGTATATATATACGCCCCACCAAATGCTCAAAGATGGTCAAATCGGAAATTGAGTTTTAGTTAAGATACGGTGTTGCCTCGTTGATTTCGGTACCGTATTACGGCGGAGGCTCGACGGAGAGGGTCGGTGAGGTAGAAGAGATGGAGAGTAGAAGAAGACTCGTTGTTGTGCTCTCTCTCTCTCTCTCTGTGGAGTGCGAAGCCAGAAGAGAAAATCATTAAAACGAAAAGAGAATATACAAGAAAAGGGTAATTTGTACCAACTGAGATTTACATTGCAATTATAGACCTGTTCGGTTTATAATTGTGATTTGTAACATAAGGTGGTTCGGTGCGGTTGAACCGTCTGTTCCTCACGTGGTATAAAGTATAAACGCAGCAGTGTAGTTTAATCCGGATTATTGTTTACTGAACCGCGAACCAACTATCCGAATCAGGACATTTTCAAATGCGGTTCAGTCCGGTTTCTTATAGTTTTGAAAAGATTTATAAAATGGTTTGGATTTTGGAAGAAATTATGTGAATTCAATTTTTTATCACAATGTGAGTTACTTTTATCTATCAGTACTAGTCTTATATTTCTTTGTCATATACGCTAATAAGAATTATATAGCTAAATTCTCCATTTAATATTTTATATATTATACACATAAAAGTATTTTCAAAATTAGCTTAAACAAAATCCGGGCATCTAATTTTTTTTTAATCATAATGAGAACAATACAAAATCAGCAATCCTAAAGGCTTTAGAGTTTACCAAAAGTTATTACTTTTTAAAAGAAAAATATATTATCCATGAATCAATACTGAGGTGGCTTTGCGACTTTGTCCAGTCACTATAATATAGCGGTCCGACTCGATACCCATGTTGGACAAAAAGAAGAAGAAAGTTTTGTTTGGTTCTGTAATCTGGACCTTTTGATTCAAAATCAGAACTTATGGGACTAATTTGTTCATAAAGATATTACGACGGCTTAAATTATCAAATATATACAGTTTGGGGGCATTTTGAAAATTCTCTTAAATCTCTAAACCCGATCCTTGTAATTTTGTACAGGAACCTTTCGCTCAGGTTCAGATCGCCTGTATTAAAAACAAAATGCTCCGGTCACTTCTTCTCCGACGCTCCGACGTCCGTTCGCTTCGAGTCCTAACCCCGTCTTCATCCACCTTCCGGCATCCATTTCCTCCTCTCCGTACTCTCTGCACCTCCGGTCAGACGTTGACTCCACCCCCTCCACCGCCGCCTCCTCCTCCGCCTCCGATTTCGTCCTCCGCCTCAGAAAAAGAATTCCGTAAGTACGCCGGATACGCAGCACTCGCTCTCTTCTCTGGCGCTGCTACATATTTCTCGTTCCCGTTCCCTGAAAATGCCAAACACAAGAAGGCTCAAATCTTCCGGTACGCTCCGTTGCCCGAAGATCTCCACAACGTCTCCAACTGGAGTGGCACTCATGAGGTCCAGACTAGGAACTTTAACCAACCGGAGAATCTAGCTGATCTCGAAGCTCTGGTCAAGGAAGCTCATGAGAAAAAGAACAGGATCCGACCCGTTGGATCGGGTCTTTCACCAAATGGGATTGGTTTGTCCCGCTCAGGGATGGTGAATTTGGCGCTCATGGACAAAGTTCTCGAGGTTGATAAAGAGAAGAAGAGAGTTCGTGTGCAGGCTGGGATTAGGGTCCAGCAGTTGGTTGACGCCATTAAAGACTATGATCTCACTCTCCAGAACTTTGCCTCTATTAGAGAGCAGCAGATTGGTGGCATTATTCAGGTTTGCATACTCTTCTCTATCTTGTGTGAAGTCTACGGTTGTTACCTTCATAATTTGATTGTGAAACGAAGAATTTTGACTGTTCGTCTCCATCTTTGTTCTTTGAGGTTTAGGCTCTAAATTTTTTGTTTGTGTTCAGGTTGGGGCACATGGGACAGGTGCTAGATTGCCTCCTATTGATGAGCAGGTGATCAGCATGAAGCTGGTCACTCCTGCAAAGGGAACAATTGAACTTTCAAAGGATAAAGATCCAGAGCTCTTTCATCTAGCTCGATGTGGCCTTGGTGGGCTGGGAGTTGTTGCTGAGGTCACCCTCCAATGTGTTGAAAGACAGGAACTTGTGGAGCACACATACGTCTCAAATTTGAAAGAAATCAAGAAAAATCACAAGTTAAGTGTTGGTAACTTTCTTTTATCTTAGTCTTAAGGCTATACCTCCACCCTTGAAAGTTCTTGCCCAGCATTCAAATCTGTTTCTGGTCAGATTACCTGAGAAATAGATGCAAGTGCTTTAAGTTTTGTTCACTTTCTAGTTACTGCCCCCAGCATAGTGCATTTCTATCATTTGCGAAAGCACTCCCCCTAATATGAAACAAGGTGATCTCATAAATTGGGTCAGGGTGGAAGTTTTCCTAACTTTTTTTTTGTTTCTGGCTATTTAGGAAGTTGCTCTCTTCAAACAAGCATGTGAAGTACCTGTATATTCCTTATACCGACACAGTCGTGGTTGTAACATGCAACCCTGTATCAAAATGGAGTGGGCCACCTAAGGACAAACCAAAGTACACTACAGATGAGGCGCTACAGCATTTCCGTGACCTCTATAGAGAGAGCATATTGAAGTATAGGTATCGTTATGCTTTAGTTGTTATCTCTAGCTTGCTTTCTCTAGTTTGGAGGACTTAGCGAAATACAAAATAATTTTTTCCTCATGATGTATTAGGGTCCAAGACTCTAGTAAGAAGTCTCCTGACAGCAGGGAGCCAGACATAAACGAGCTTTCGTTTACAGAGTTGAGAGATAAGCTACTCGCTCTGGATCCTCTCAATGACGTTCATGTTGGAAAAGTAAATCAAGCTGAGGCGGAGTTTTGGAAAAAATCAGAAGGATACAGAGTAGGGTGGAGTGATGAAATCCTGGGCTTTGACTGCGGTGGTCAACAGTGGGTGTCAGAAACTTGTTTTCCTGCTGGAACCCTCGCCAAACCTAGCATGAAAGACCTTGAATACATAGAACAACTGAAAGAACTGATAGAAAAGGAAGCAATACCAGCACCTGCTCCAATAGAGCAGCGCTGGACAGCTAGAAGTAAGAGCCCCATTAGTCCTGCATTCAGCACTGCAGAGGATGACATTTTCTCATGGGTAACTCTTGTTTTCTCTTCTTTTCTTTTTTTCACTTATCTTCTCTTTATCTTTCATGAATCTAAGTACCAAGAGAGATTGGTGTCAGTCTCTGGGAAGCTCATTTCCTGTCTCTCTGCCTTTCTTGTGGAGAAACATTTGAAATATTGATGCTAATATGTACATAAAAAAAGATGAAGTCGATAGAAATGATGCTACATACTATATTCCTAGGGCCTAGATAATTGTCTCACGTGGTAGTTTCTTGCTATGACCAATCTTGTCCCAGCACTGACTTTGTGAATTTTTTTCTCTCTCTCTCAAATTCTCAATTGTTAGCCATCTACACTTATCATATGCTATATTACATTTTTTTGTCAGGTTGGTATAATCATGTACCTTCCGACAGCAGACCCTCGCCAGAGGAAAGACATCACAGATGAATTTTTCCACTATAGACATTTGACACAGGCACGATTGTGGGATCAATATTCTGCATATGAACATTGGGCTAAAATTGAGGTAAATGTAGATTTCCCAATCTGTATACGCACATATACCATCACTTTCCACTTAACCATGTCCTTCTGATTCACTCACCGCTTTAGAATTTAGTATTTTAGTCAGATTCTCAACTGTAACTGAACAGACAAAAAATCTATGTATCTTAATACATTCTTCTGCTTGTAATACAATTGTCATCATAGTAAAAGGAAGCAAATGAACTGAGAATCTGTTGAGGTTGTTCTCTAATACTTACCGTTTGGAACTTTATTGAATTAGATACCAAAGGATAAAGAGGAACTTGAAGCCCTACAAGCAAGACTCAGAAAACGTTTCCCGGTAGATGCATACAACAAAGCACGAAGGGAGCTGGACCCAAACAGCATCCTCTCCAACAACATGGTGGAAAAGCTCTTCCCGGTTGCCAACACTGCTTAAATCATTTTCATCAATAGGTTATTTCCTCCGTAAAGGACCTTTTTTTGGGATCCTATACATCTTTACATTGCATTATAAGTGTTTGTAAGAAGAGAGGAAGGAAAGAGTGGAAGCCGATATATTGGTCACAAAAAGTGTACATTGAGTTTTTACCACTCTTTTTCCCAATTCCCATGAATAAATTCTTCACTTTCTCATTCTTGTTGTTTTGTTCTGATTCCTGAATTTCAGTTGCCTAAGTTGATCGAATAAGGGTTTGTGGCCACCAAAAGACTAATCTAGATGACCTTATTTGATTTCGTTTTCTATTTGGTTTAGACTGACATGTCTTGGCTCGTGCATGGATAGGTAGGTAGGTATGGGACTAATGACTAACCCAAAATACTTACTACTGCCTGTTTGGATTGCAGAGTCCTTGAGTTTCTGTTTGCAGTTGATTCTTGTTGGTCTTGGTTTCAATGCCGAAATCATCTTTACTAATCTAACCTTAGAAGGAGAGA
The DNA here is from genome assembly GCA_000218505.1 of Schrenkiella parvula. NCBI lineage: Eukaryota > Viridiplantae > Streptophyta > Magnoliopsida > Brassicales > Brassicaceae > Schrenkiella > Schrenkiella parvula. The sequence continues at coordinate 121,122 of AFAN01000050.1, read as the reverse complement.
GATGAAGCTATTTTTCGCCAAACACATCACATGATACTTTGATTATCTTTATGCCAACAGCAAGAAAAAGATAATCCGTAACTCTGACTACTTAGATCTTTACCAGACCTAGTTATGAAGATACCAATGATAGTAGAGCACAATTGGTTTTTATTAGTAGGATAAATAGGTAACAAAGCATACCTCAATGTTTGGAGTACACTCACATAACAGGCCTCAAAACCAAATCAAATAAATAATAAAAAAAGGAAAAAAATGTCTAATTCCAAACAAGAGAAGTAACAGAACAGAAGCACAGCTTGTGTTTGTTCTTCGGCATTCAAATCCAAGCCCCCTTAGAAGAATCCATCCTACCATTCACAATCTATCATCTCCTCTATTTTTGCTATCTACACTCATCATCGAGTTCTTCATGAGACCCCACCAAGAACTCTCTTCAGCTCGGATTTCTGTTCCGCTGTCAGCTTCGATGGATATCTCACGCTAAGCTTCAATCTCAGGTTACCTTTTTTTCCGGGTTCTTTAGAGATAGGCATTCCTTCGTTTGGAACAACAACCTCGTGCTCGGGGTTGATGATATCGGTTAGTGGGATCATGAGAGTCCTTCCATCAAGCGTGATCAGGTCGAGGGTCTTACCAGTTAGTGCTTCAAGTAGAGTGATCTCCTGATTGACCACAAGGTCATTTCCGTCTCTCTTGTAAACAGGATGTGGCTTCTCTTCAAGCACAAAGATAATATCTGCTGGTATGATTCCAGGCTCTTCATTGCCTTTCTTAGGGAAAGTGAGCTTTGTACCTTTCTTCCACCCAGGTTTTATTTCTATGGGCAATATCTCCTCAATGACCCTCATTTTACTGCAAAGCCAAACAACAAGAATGAAGTTTCGGAAAGAAATAAAGCATTTCATAGGTAAATGTATTAAGAGGACAAGACAATCTTTTTGCTAGTATTACCTAAACTATCACACAAGTTGTTGCCTTCTAACATGCAAAGAGCTCAATTTTAAGAGTGTTAAAAAGCTACAAATTGCCATTTTTGTCATGAATTGACCGCTTAATTCCTAGATTCCAACTGATAAAGTAACCTTTTTTTTCATTCGAATAAGTTCAATTTTTGACCAACGAGCAATAATTTTTCTAGAGACCAGAAAGTATCAAAAGTATAAGCTTATTATCTCAGCCAAACCAATCATCAGATCCCACACCAAAATTGACCCAACTAGTCCTGTACAATAGCAATGCATGAAGGAAAATTTCTAGCTCGCGATTTGTCCTGAATCTTTCAATGTATGGATAAAGAAGGAAAAGAAGAAAACATACCCAGAAGCATCGAAAACATTTCGGGATAACCGCATCTTCTTCTGCACACCTTTGCAGAGGTCCTCCAAACTACAGGGCAATGGATTCTCCACGGCTGGAGCTTTCCTAAGCTCACTGGTATGACTATTGGCACCGTAATTACCACCGGTGTTGAAATGACCGTTCCTGAAACTCCCATCCCTGAACGTTTTGTGCCCTCTCACACCCGCGCTTCCTCCTCCTCCTCCGGTATTGCCTCCGCCTTCAGATCCAAAGAACTCGGCATAGATATCCTCCGCGTCTCTAGGGTTGAAACGGAACGACGCGGCGTTAGGCGGATGCTGCCTGTGCTGGTGGTGAAAGTGCGGCATTCTCGAGGAATAAGACGAGGAAGAAGCCTCCGAGGTAGAAGACGCCGCGGAATTGGGGATTTTCCCAGATTTGAGGCCTTCCTCGCCATAAAGATCGTAGATCTGGCGCTTCTGCGGGTCGGAGAGAACGTCGTAAGCCTCAGAGATCCGTTTGAATTTGGCTTCCGCTTCGTCTCTCCGCGCCGAAGGATTCTTATCGGGATGCCAAATCATCGCGAGACGCTTGTAAGCTTTCTTAAGATCATCCTCCGTCGCGTTGTGATTCACCTTCAGTATATTGTAGTAATCCACACCCATCTCTCTCTCTCTCTCTCTCTCTGAATTCTCACGGACTGAAACGATTTTACGAATCTGTCTTCGTTGAAATTTTCACGGTCGTTCACGATGATTGGCCGTCGCCGGAGAAAAGGGGGTAAAATAGAAACAGAATCAGAGACAGATGCGTGGAGACTAGGGAAGAGGCAAGGGAGTTTCCACGTTACGTTTTTAGGAAACAAATATAAATTTTAACCTTTTTTGTGTCAACAATGTAAAGATCTAAAATGTTCTGATTTGTTATACATTCTTCAATCATATATATTATATTTTAGTTTTAGCTCTTATACTTTTCTCTCTTTCCATTTTATTATTTCTATTTTCCATTTTTGTTTTAAAACATTATAATTGTAATAGATTTAAACATAAATTCTATTGGTCAAAATATACCTAAAATTTAGATATAAAATCATTTTAATTAGTTTCTTCCATATTTATTTTGATTATAAAATATATATATATATATCATTTAAATATTTTTAAATGGCATAATTAGTTACAAATTATCTTATTTTAAATTTTATTCTTGATAAAAATACAGAAATATTTTACATAACACATTTTTATTTAAAAAATTATATTCACTATAATTAGGATAGCTATCAAATAAATTAAAACATCAATTCGTTAATATATATTAATAAAGATTATAGATTAACACAATTTTGAAAGAAAAAATAATAGATATCAAAATTTTATAATAGAATAAATATAATTTAAAAAAATTAAGATAATGTAAACATAAATTTTTTATTTTGAGACAAAGAAAAACGAAATAAAAAATCAAAATATATTATATTACAGACAAAAACAATGATGTAAAAAAAATGTTAACTTCACTTTGATGCAAACTAAAAGGAAAACTTATTGTCGTGTACCCAAAATGTTTCACTTTTTAAATGGGTTTAACTGATAAAACAAATATTATATTTTGTCATAAGGACCTCCAAAAACAAAACTACTAAACATCTTGATTAGTCGAAAAGACAAATTAATAAGAGGACACAATCCAGGAAACACATATGTGGAATGACGGGAGACGACACAAGAGGTGTCTTTGGGAATTGCATGGCTTATGGTGACCGTTTTACTTTTCTGGGTTTCACACAAAACCGTTTCCTTCTCGGTAAAATAGCTAATCACTGCTCAGTTGTAAAGAAAGCAGAGAGCCTCAAAAGTTATGAGCTTTATGAATCATTGTTTTGCATATATCGAATCCTTGTAGTCTCCTTTCAGTGGTTGGTTCTGTTATGTTTTGGTGAAAGACGAAAGAGAATCGTTCTACACTGTTTGATACTAGCAACAAAAATCTCTTTTACAATACATGTTTAAACAGATGAAGTGATTTCATCATTCATCTTATCTATGAGGTACAACAACAAAGAGGAGACTGAAGTACAAGACCAAATATAATTAAGTTTCACGATCAGACAGAGTTCTTGTCTTGTTGCTGATGCTGCTTGGTCTCTTCTTCATTGGTCTCAATTGCTTCATCGTTACTGACTTTGTATCTATAAAATTTAGCCATTAACAAGAAGTAAACCATGTTAACAAACATGAGTCCTGTGAGCATGAAATAGAAGTAATCCAGTTTCGCTTTGTTCAGATCCTCAGCTAACCAATTCCCTGTAGGTGAATATTCAGTTGTCCGATGAACAGTCGAGATCAAGAAGCTAGCAAGGTAGCTCGAAACTCCTGCACCGACGTAGAAGATAGAACCCGCAAAGCTCCTCATGTTTTCAGGAAACTGCTTGTAGTAAAACTCCATTTGTCCAATGGCTGCAAAAGCTTCTGCTATGCCTGCAAGCGCGAGCTGCGGAATCAGCCACATCGCTGACATTGAGGAGATTTCTCCCGCTCGAGGCTCCATCCCGAGTGTCGGTTTTGTCAGCGCAATGGTTCTTCTCCGTTCCTCAATGAACCCGGAAACCAATAAACTCAATACAGCAAAGAAAATGCCTGCTCCGATTCTTTGTAAGAGTGTTATACCGGTGTCTAGTCCGGTCACTCTTCTGAGCGACGGGACAAGGACACGGTCGTAGAATATGATAAAAACCGTCATACCAGACATCAAGAACACTACATAGGTGGCGGCGGGAATCTTAAAGCCACCAGAACCCAATCGCCGGTTGCTCTGTTGCGCTTGGAAGACCGGATAAGTCATTTGCATGGTTATTGCAAGGTAGTAAACCGAGCAAGCAACCCAGATTGGAATCACTCTTACAATGCATTTCACTTCTTCCACTTGCTGCATTGTACATAGTTTCCATGGATCCGAAGCCGTTCCATCAGAATTCAACTTGTCCTCAGGGGTCATGATCGCTGCTTTGTCGAGAAATCTGTCAACATAACAACCCTACAAATATTCAGCAAAACAAAAGCAAGGGAACAAAGAAACAGGGACAAAACTCTTGGGTTTACCTAAACTGGTCGGTGTATTTTAGGGTAGAATTTGCATAGTTAAGCGGAATATGATTGTAAAGATCGACGCAAGGCTGCTTAACTGGCTTCAATCCTCGTTTCTTGATCGCTGCAGCAATAACACGAGCTATACCAGCCAATGGACTACCAGAGGCTTTCACTTTTACATACAACTTATCGCCAGCAAAGAAAATCACGCAAGCCAGGAACATTAGACCCACCGGGATACTCAAACCGATGGTCCAGCTCACATTTGACTGGACATACACAACTAGAGTGAGCGAGATGATCTGCGCAAACGTGAAAGTGAAGAAATACCAGTTGAAGAAACTGTTGATTCCTTTCTTTCCGGATTCCGATTTAGGGTTAAACTGATCAGCCCCGAAAGCCAAGTTACACGGCCTGATTCCACCAGCCCCTATCACAAGAAGCGCTAAACCCATCAGCAGAAACGCAATCTGGCCACCACTTGGCCCTTCGCATGAACTTTTTTTTCCACAAGGAGTCGGGTGCAATCCCGGAACAGCAGCCGTCAGTAGTATCACAAGCGATCCCTACAAAGATGAAAATGGTTTAGACAAAAAGACTGATTCTTGGCAAAAACAAAACCTGTGTGTTTTTTTTTGTTAATCCATTAAAGATCATCATTAGTACCAGAAAACAAGCGATGACAGCTACAGCGAGAGTCTTGTAGCGACCAAAGTAAGTGTCGCAGAGAAAAGCAGCGAGGAAAGTCCCGAAGTTGATTGTGCCACTAAAGGCATTGATGATTGTTGCAGCTGTATACTTCTTCAGGTTGAATACTGAAGTTAGGTACAAAAGAAGGTTTGATAATGTCCCAATGATCCCAATCTTCTCAAATGTCTCATTACCTGTGAATATACAATTTTTTTTTTCAACATAAATGAGTAGTAGTCAAACCAAAAATGGGTTTCTCATAAAGTAATAAACTTTTTTCATTTAATTCACAACTTTGAAACCGAAACACACAAACCGAAGATTGGACTTTCAGTGGTTCACTTGAAACTATATTCATCTCAAGTCTTAACTGCTGTAACTCCCAGAAACTAACTTTGTCTTTAAGCATACAAAATTCAAAATTCTCATATCTCTGTTCAGAAACTTAACTGGATGATTCAAAAGTCTCATTCCACGGAAAATTAAAAACCTTTTTTTCAAGAAAACAATTGTAATACTTCCTTCTTTCTCTAGATCTAGTAATTATCTAGAAAACTCCACCGGTTTGGTTAATCAAATTTCGTTTCTTAAAACCAATTACATTCATTTCGAAACCTCAACGCAAGAACTCCAATTCGATAATTTCGACACAGTCAAGTCAAAGAAAAGAAGAGAAAAAAAAAAAAAATACACGGACAAAATGTTCTATTTCGTTTTTTCATTTTCTTTATTTTTCCGGACGGTGTCTAAAATCAAGCAGACACACAAAAAAAAAAAAAAAGAAGTTTTTTATAAAAATAATATAAATGTAAAGAAGAGAAAAAAGCGTTACCAATAATAAAAGGCATGACTTTCCAGCCTCTATAAACGAGCTTTTCCTGCTCGTCGTCAAATGAATCGATCGCCGGCGATGTCAAATCAGAGCCACCACCATTGACGGCGGAAAAGGGTTTGTGCTCCTCCGTCGTCTCAACCTCAAAGGGCTTTCTCTCCATGGTCTCAATCTGTGTGTAATTACAGAAGATGGCTTGGTTATTGTTCTTATCTCTTCTCTCCCTATGGTTGAGGATGACTCTACTCTTCATCTCAAGCTTCGCTCTATTGTCTTCTTATATAGTGGAGGGTCGAGAGAGAGAGAGTGAAATTGTCGGAATCTGGAAAAAAATTAAACATAATGTTGAATTAAATTGATTTCCTAAAGTTAAAAACTTTTTTCCTTAATAATTTGTAAATCTACGAGAGCAATGTATGGGCTGAGGTAGTGGTAAATGTAGGCCCATTTTTACACAAGCTCCTTCCATATATTATTAAGTCAATACTATTGTTATTTTTCTTTGGTCAATTGTTTTGGATACTCATTTATTTATTGTTTATCCAATTTTGTCATTTCGGACTCATCAGATAATCAAGTGTAAGTAAAATATCAAATGTTTTGACCGAATTATGGTAAGTTATTTGATTATATCTTATTGTTTTATAAGTTTCAATTTTAATCTAGAATCTTGTATTTCATAAATGTTGTTCTATATCTTATATGATGTAATTATAGTGTTTATCTAGTATTGTAAAATCTCAGTTATTGAAAATAAATTTAGATAATGATTTTTTTTCATGACTAAATAGTGTAAAATCAAATTCAAAATTTAAATCTTAACTTTTCTTTCTATACAATTCAAAATTTGTTAGGTTGGTATAAAAGAATCTCCAACCTATCTTTAATTTTGACTGCAAACATTATTATAGAAAAAAATCTTTTCCAATCCATCTGTATTTTTTTTATTCTATATTTAGAGGAATTTTATTTTTTATCTATTCTAGAATTGAAATTTTTAGTGAAAATATTTCATTAACTTTAAATTTTTTATAATTATGACTGAAACAAATATTTTTTTTCTGCTAACTACAATTTATTTTAAAAATTTTCATATATAATTTAATGTATAATTTTGTGCTGTGATCTAAAATGAGATCAATTTAAATAATATCATAATTTTATGAAAGTATTGAAAATAATAAATAAATTAGGTTAATTTGAAACTTTTATAAATAAAAACATTAATATTAAAATAAAAAGAGGAATATATTGGAGAGAAAATTATCTATATTTAAGAGCTTCTCTATTGTACAGAAACATATAAAATAATACAGTATAAAAAATAACATTAGCTAGTATATATATTATGTATTTCCAAATTCCATCCTAGTTTCTTTTGTGCAACGTCATGAATCAAACATCATCTTTTTCTGTACTTTCGCTGCAAAGTTTTTATTTGTTTTTTAAAAGAAAGAGATTGCAATAAATGATAAGGAAACATATTGAATTTTACAAGGTTCTCTACATGATATTACAATATTAAATGTATGCAAAGATATCAAATTATTGGCTTAACCTTAAATTACAAGAGACGATATTTCTTCATGTAACTCGAAATTGTAATGAATCAGCCCTCTTATTGGCTAAGAATGGGAGTTTCTAGTTTCTAAAACATATATCTTTTCAAATTGCATTTATCCTCCATCTTTGTTAACCAATTGTTTGTATCTTTAGAATACACTTCATTAGCTTCCAAGTAGGGCTTAAAAAATATATAAAATGTAATTAATAACTCATTAATTTCGAGTTACATAAGATTCCGTTCATAAAGCGGATGATTATATTTATACATAAAATATGTGGTGAACGGGAGACAAAGGGTCCACCTTATTTACTTCACATTGATTGGGGTTACTGATTTGATTGCATACTTTTGCACATGTGACCCATGGTCCACACAATTTGCTAAATTTAGTCCAAAACCTAATGTATTGGGAGAAACACACACACATAATATACTTCTTAAAGAAATTACCATACGACTGATATTGTGATTCTTAAGTTTTGTATGAAACAGCCGACAAAAACTTAACTTTTGCATGAAATAGTTTTATCAACCTTTAATCTGCAACATTTGCTAGTAAAAAGGTTAGCTTTTTTTGTGTGTTCAAAGTTTAAACCTCTTTTGATATAAATATTGTTTTTTAAATTGAAAATTTATAATATTAATTGCGGATACTGAAAAAAGTTATGAACCGAATTTGGAACTCTTATGGTTTAAAAAACACATTTGTGATAAGAGCAACATCTGGACAGCTTTTAACGTTTGTCAACTTTGTGCAACTCCATAATGTAAAAATCAATAAAACTTAATAAATGATCCCAAAAAAAAAATCTCCTACGTATTAAGCCCATTAAAATGTCACAAATATTAACAGTGTTATCTTTTTCAAGTTTAAATCTAAGCAAAATAAACATGGGATGTAAACTCTTATTTTTATATAAAAATTATAAGATAAAATGGTCTATTTTCTTTAAAAAATATAAAACGATTTTTTTTTGTGGTTTGCAGTTTTCCAAAAATTAGAAGAGACGACTTTCTCTTCCATTCAATTTTAATTAGAAAGATTATAATGTTCAAATTATCATCAAAAGAATATCATTTTAAACAAACAATAAAAAAAAAAATTTTAAACTTCAAAAAGCATCGCGGACAAAAAAACCAGGTTGTTTAAAGATGTACAACAATTATTATAGACTACGATCCAAGAGTCCGATTAGTTATAAAATTGACACAATGATACTTTTTAATTTATCGGTTGTGTTTGGACGTAACTGTTGTCTTGCTGTTCCATTATATATAGTAACTATTATAAACATTTGAATAATAAGTATATCCGAATCTGTTACAAACTTTGAAAATTAGTTTTCATGTTCACCCCAAAAAATCCCTTTATTATCAGAAAAGGCGATTAATAATTGTCTTCCCCCATGGTTCTTTTAGATCTTAATATTTATTTTCTGTAAAAGTACAATTATTTTCTTCTTACTAATGAAAAGTTTAAGTATATATACACGTATAAGCATTAATATCCAGTTCCATTTTAAAATACAACAAAATGACTTGAGGAAGACATTTCTTTGGGAAAGAGTGTAGGAATTACAATATTAAATAAACACATTTTTCTTGATGAAGAAAAGATGTGAATAACATATAATTTTATTATTAAACTATGTGTGTAAGATACGTGTACTACACAATCTATAGTGTATACGCATGTGTTTTCTATTGTGAAAAAAGATAAGATAGCTATAGTAATAACATGCAAGTATATATTCATAAAAAGTATGGTTTTGACGATGGCCAAATCCCCTTTGGTTCGGTTAAATAAATCAATTATGAACCGGTAATAATTTGGATTGGTTCGATCTTGGTTTCGTATAAACGGTTCACATTAGCTTCAAAAACAAAATTCTTTGTTGTTAAAGAGTGTGGGTTTCAGTTTAAATTGTGTAATGCTTTAAAAAAGAAAAAAAACAAACTAAACCGAAACTGACCAAAAAAAAAGAGTTGATTTTGTGTAGTCCGTGTTCTCAATGCCTTTTGGGTTTTGACACGGTTTAGTTTTGACAATGAGTGATTTGATGAAATTGCAAAAGGATAACACGACAAAAGTCACCTTCTCATGCTTATTATTATTTTACACACGTCATGGTGTTGAACCTTTTATTAGTATCTAATTCACACCATCAATCATTGGATTGTGGATACACTAATAAACCGAAGGTAACTATATCAAACCGGATGACCAGATTTGAAAACCGGTTACTTTGACAAGTTTTCTAATTTTTTTATAAATCCAAATTCGTATTCAATAGACAGAATCTGATTCAAATAACAGGACTAACCTTAAAAATGAATAACATTATAATAGGTTTGATTTCGACACTTCTTCCTTAAAACGGTACTAAACCGATGCGAACCAAACTGAACCGAGCTCAAAATAAACAATTTATACCGTTATTACATTGTCAATCATATAAAAAGCGTAAGTCCCATTTTTATATTCTAGTCTTCAAACTTAATGAGGCAAACTGTACGACAACACTTGAATGACGAGACTTATTATATTTTTCAAATCCTCTTCAAATAATTATATAAACTTTTGATTTTAATTTCTGAATGAAGAAAAAATCTCAATGGAATGGACCTGTATGTTTTATGTCTAATCTTTTAATTTAAATTAATTGTCACGTTTCTTTTTTATTGTATTATTAGATGAATTAATGGCGGTTTCGTATTCATAGTGGAGTTTTAATAAGTTGGACTACGACACGTCATTTGCTCCAACAGTTGGACTTATTGTTTACAATTATTGACTATATAAGTTCACATTTAGAGACATTCGATTCAATATGGCTTTACTATGCATGCATGTATAAATATAAAGATATATATTGTATAATAGCGAAACCTACCCTACGAGGTCGTCGAGCAAAAGTGAAAAAAAAACCAATTGTTAAATGTCGTATTTGACTATTTGAAAAAAAGATTCCAATTCATGTATACAAATACAATTACTGTTTTAAAATATTAAATACTGAGCACTCCCCTCACGAACATGGAAGATGGGTTTTGATTTTTTTTATTTTGAAGGGCACACTAAAGATTACTAATGTTACAACTTAAAATTTTAGAAGTGCTAAGTGTTTCTAATTCTTAAATTTGTTTTCAGTAAGTGCTTCTAATCAAAGTTGGCTTTTTCTTAATGGGACTGGCAAGTGCTACATGCACTCTCCACGTCTGATTACGTTCTTTGACCACGTTTTAATTATAATCTGTTTTTTTTAATTCTTTAAGATATAGTCAAACATTGGTAATCTTTATATACACAAACATTGACAAATTGTACATGCATCATACTTCAAATTTGGTGTATAATGTACATAATAAGCTTGTTTTATATTTATTATCTATAACTTTACACATAATATCAGCATGATAATATCTTTAAAAAAAATGAATTCTACCCAAATTTTAGCAATTTCCTCTTTCGAATAACTCGACTATCTTTTTATGTTTATTTTGTATTTTCTTAACTTATTAAAAATCTTTCAAAAAATAAAAATCCTATCTAAAAAATAAGACTTTTCATTGAATTTTAATCATCAACAGATTGCTTATTTGATTAAAGTTTTCTTTTCACTTCTAAAAAAAAAATTCTCTATATATCCATTAATTTGGTATTTTACCTATTCATTATAAAAAGATCGTCTCAAGAAACAAGTTTAATCTTTCAAGTCCACATGAATTGATGTTTCCTAAAATGTTTTTCTAATCTTCGAACCAACTTTAAAAGTGTTTTTCTCAGCAACACGAGCAACACCAACTAAAATTATGACTGTGGAAATTGCAACAACCATGGTTATAGACGACGTTCCAACAGAGAAAAAGAACATAATTACAACAATTTATTATAGCAAAACTAATGGTACCAAACACCACCACATTCGTATCCTCCACCACAATGATGTTTAAACTACTCATATGTAGCACATGCACCATACAGTGTGCCAATGTATCAACAATCTCATCTGTTTCATCATCTACTTACTTTTCCATTCTCTTACGCATTTTTTTTAAACTGTATCCATCTTATGCCCCCAACTGGAGCACACTCGGTTCAAACGACAAGTCTAAGTCGCCAATGCTTTCAGCACCATGAGTATGCAAGATCCGATCGGTTCAGCTTAGTATATGGACACAATTGCGACAAAACCACATGATCAGGTCTATGCCAGCTACGCTACGTTCCCTTTTTAATAAAAAAACATTAATATTCCTATTGTAATTGCTGGCAATGGGTCTTTTGCGCACACCACCACTATAGAACACAGTACCATTTTCTCTGAATTTCTACATCAACAACTTCATCCTACAAGATTTACTCATTTGTTACACAATAATAAAAAAATCTAGTTTTGGTGTATCATTTATTGAATGATAACAATTGTTTGGTTGAATTTGATCCATTTTGTTTTGTGTTAAGGACCTGTCCACACGGACCAAGCTGCTCCAATGTAACAGTCTTGTCCCATTGAACTCGGTTACCACGTTTGGATCACGAATCATCTCAGTATGCTCTTGTTATCACAGTCTGATTGTGTCTCACGAGACACACCGTCTCTTTGTTTTCCATGTTGATGAATTTCTCCAAAATCATTTTTCAAGAATACTGTCTTTTTCTCATTCTGGTTTTACCCCAAAAAAAAATGAAGTGAATAATGACAAAAAAATTCAACCAGATTTTAACGTAAAAACCCTGAATCACATTTTCTTTTCAGTTTGTACTTCGTAGATATTTATAATCAACATTTCTGCAAAAATCTTAGTTCCTTTTTTCTTTTTTTTTGGGATATATTTTCTTTAGAAAGTACGCACTATAATCTACTTGGGCAAATGAAAAACAGTTTACGCACTACAAATGTTTTTTATAATGCACACACAGTCACAGACTACAACTTATATATCAAACATGCTATTCAAATCATCTCTACGGATTCACGTGAAACATGTTTACAATGTTTTTATCAAAGAATCATTATTTATCAAAAAGCTTTAACGTCGACGCACTTGCATGTTTGGGTTGACGAGGTGATTGAGCAATATTTTTTATTGTGCACATTCACACGTCCAGATGGACGGTTCGAGCATGGCCCAAGCGTTTGACTTTTGTTTAAGCTGAAAAAACCAAGTTACAGCTTTGGTCTTAATTGTGACACCGATGGACAAGAATGATACACGATAACTGTAATGTTTCGAAACTCTTTTTTAGTTGTACTCTGTACATTTGACTTTTTGGAATGGATTGGTGGAATACTGACTTTATAAAAAAATCTTTTGAATGTATTTTATTTTCCTGATCTTTCGTTTTAATAGTTAATATAATTATTTAAGTACTTCACTAATTAATCAAAATTTCATATTATTTCTAACTACTCATTGTATTAATTTTTGGTTATTATATCAGATGGTTTTTAATTATTTCACCAACTAATTTTTCAGTTGTTTTGTTAAAAAAATCTAATTAAAAAAAATTCAAATCCGAGAAATTCAACATAACTGGTGTTTAAGAGTTTTTTCATCTTTTAGATAGTAAATTTCATGAAAAATAATAAATACATGAAATTTTCAAAAATATTTTATATAAAAAGGTATTTTTTTATGACTCTTTAAAGTTCAAGTAGAAAACAGATTTTATATAAATGTGTTGCATAAACAACACAGATTTTCAAAACATTAAGAAGATTTAGATGGTTTAGATGAAGTCATGGATTCTCTTTGCCTCTCACTTTTGATGGTTCAAAGGAACAAAAAGTATCAATCAAAAAATTTAAGATAGAACCTAAGTAAATTAGAGTAATGTATGCGTGAAATATATATTCTTAAGATATCAATCATCTTACACATAAGTGATATGTCAGCTAGATTATTCGCGTATGTCTCATAAGATAAAACGCTTTGATAGCAAAGAACGTAAACATTACTATACAAATCTCTCGGCATCTCAAAGATGCTTTAAACGTCCTTTGTATTCTGCTGTTGTTTCTTTTTGTGTGTTAAATATTGTGAATGGTGCATATTAAACGATTTGGGATTGTGGAAATAATGCGAAATGTTGATTCTGAAATGTACTTTCTAAGAATTACATTTACTTTTGTGTGATGGATTCTCTTTGCCTCTCACTTTTGATGGTTTTCGTCATATGTTAGTTTCTTTTGGACAGTCAAAATCAAATAGTTCTTTTTGTTGTCGACCTTCTATTGTAAAATTATTCGGATTCTCTCTACATATAAGTAATTGAGTTGTATCCCGATAATAAGTTGATCTACAATATAACCGATATAGACAAATCAAACCGTACTTTTCGATTTCTAGTGGTTTCGCTTTTTTTAAACTAAAATTAAACTTAAGCAGAAAATTGAACCAAAGCTTTATTTTTCTTTTTTTTTTCAATATAATACATATATGTTCTAAAAATTCCAAAAGAAACACAAAATTTTGCCAAAATAATAGATAGAGTTTCAATTTTGATTACTTTTTTTACCATCCAAAATTTTAAAATCGAACTTCAAACTAAACCTCCCAAAATATTTTGATCAATTTCTTCTAACAACAACAAGAACTCTCTAAATCTACGCCTACTTTTCTTTAAAAACCCTACAAAAATTTTGCTTATCCCGTTTCTTTTTTTCATATATTGAAAATATTTCAAATTCTAATTACATATCTTTATCAATTACGTAATTGTCTTATTTTTTTGTCAACATGTAATTGTCTTTCTATAGAAAATTTAACAGAAAAGTCTACTTAAAACTGGAATTATATGTAACGTCGTGCCTACTCCATTAGTGGTCCTCATATTCTCCATTAATAGATCCATTATTCAAAATTTGAAATACTACAATTTTGAGAGAGAGAAAAAAATACATTTTCTGCTGTTAAAAAAAGCAATACATTTTTTTTTACATGGATTACATTATTATATAGTTTCAAAATGGCAATATAGATCAAACGATTTATGATGGTATTTTTGGTAGTGTTAATTGGTGGTGAACATGCAGATCTTTTTTTTACTTTGTGATAAAAATTTAATTTCCCCTGAAAACACTTTTAAAGCCACAAAAATAATTTTACATTGTATTCATTGGTTGATCTCGTTGTTTTACACTTTAGTGTTTAATGGGTTTGTTTTCAGTCCAACAAATTCTACATTCTATCCTCAAAAGCACTATGTAATGTACTATATAAGTTAGATTATAGAGGTTTAGATTGTATAAATTTATCTTAATATGACTCATGTTGAATCATATATTGTGTTATTGCAGGCTGCAGAGCGAATGCTCAATCCGGATACCTAACTGATTCAAACTGAAAAAATCAATCCAAAAAATAAATCATATCTTAAATGGTTTAAGTAGTTCAATTTTTCTATATCCAAAACAAATGAAAACCAAAACTGACTTCAAACAGACCGAGATATCTTGTTTGTCCGTCGTAATCATTCAGGTTGTGTTGGTCTTCTATATCTCTGGTTCATCTGTAGCTAATGTCTTTCTATTCTTATGTAGTGGCGTTCTCTTACATAGTGTCACATTCATGTTCACCAAAGTCTTACGTATCAGATCAAAAAGATATTGTACCTCAAGCTTGTTCATCTTTTTTGTTTAAAATCTTTCTTGTTTATCGATTGAATAGTTAGAGAATTTAAATGCTAACTTGTTCAAGCCATCTGAAAGAGATGTTTATTTCGAAAATACAGATATGTTTGACATGTGTCGTAATCATTGAGATTGAAATGGTATATTTTCAAAATAAGATAATTTATAAAAACAATCGCAACCTAAGAAAATGATTAATAACTATTTCGGTGTCAATCATAATAAGAAGATAGTATACTTATAATACTACAATTGTTTTTAAAAATATTTATGGATGGAGCATTTGTTTTTCTATAACAGCATATGCTATTTTGACAAGAGCAAGAAGATAATGTTCATGGATAAATTTTTTAAAAATATCGATTGTGTAAATAGGCAGCAACATCTTTGGGCTTGGAAATCAATTTTCAAAGTTGAAACTTATCTTACTTGTTTTAACAGATTGGTTTTGATTGATTGATGTGGGTTTGAAGGTACAAACCCAAAGACTTGGCCTTCTCTGCTTTGTCCAAATCAGTACCAATCTTGTCATAAACTTATTTTTCTTTCGGTCTACAAATGTATGAAACAAAGGCAAAAAGTTAAAATAAGTGGGAACAATTAATTGAAGATTATTTCCTCATTGAGCACAAATTTTAGGTTTATGACAAAAACCTGTTTAAAATGATATATTTTATTATGATTGGTGTTCACGATTTGAAACATGGAACATGTGCATGCATGTGAAGGCGACAACTTCCATATATATAACAGAAATATAAATACAAATCTCTGTTTATGACATATTAAACGAAATTAAATAACGAGTATTAGAAATAATATAAGAATTAAAGAAGGCAATATTGTCATCCAATGACCTTTCGACTGAACAAACAGACTCACCTTTGAACCCCATCATCTCTTAGACAGCCACTGCTTTTGTTTGGCATATCCAACTTGCATCTATCATTTTTAAAATAGAAAGTCAATTTAAAATGGAAAGTCATTCCTCCATTAATTATTACTATAATACATGTTGGTCCTTGTTATTCTTATTCACTTAAATAATCTTTCTAAGTATATAGTATCAGCTGAAAAATAGTTTGGTAGAAAAAGAAAGAAAATAATCCCTTTAGAAAAAATAAAAGAAAAACAAAGTCGAATTTCAGTGTTTTTTTTTTGAAGTCGGTGGTGAGATTGGTAACCAAGTTATTTGTATTTCGAAAAAAATCAAAAATAAGTAACAGAACAAAGTAATTATAATTAATTAGTATTGTAAGAAAAAAATCTAAAATGGAAAAATCATGCATGTAGATGGAGAAGATGAGAAAAAACACAAAATATACAAGGTAACCAAAAATATCTCATGTGTACTGCTTTTTTTAGAAATCGGTTTTCAAATACAAAGAAATCTCATATTTTAAAAGTTTCTAAAAAAAATATCAACTTAGTATTCCTAAAATTATCATTGAATTCGATTAATAGAATACTGATATTTTGTATGAATTATATTTAACCAACACAGCATTGTTGATAAAATGTAAACTGCACTATATTGTTACTACATATGTAAATGTAAGTATTCTCGTTTCATTCCATGTTTGGTAGCATGCCTTTACAATTCACCATTTGTATTTCTATGACCTGTCCATGTATAATTTCATTCAACTAGTGAACTTATATTTTCACATCACACACACATATAAATATATATACATATAGTTTTTTCACATATATATATAGTTATATACACAAATCTGAGTGTTTTTATATATGGTTGTCCACTTGTGTCGCCTCTCTCTCTCATCTTCTTGGTATATAATTAGAAAGAGAGGAACATGTGTTTTAAGTATTTGTTGAGATATTTACATCAAATCCCTCCCAACAACCATGGCCTCGCTTCCGGTGAAGCCTCTACCTTATGGCTGTCTTCTTCGCCGGAATCTCATTACTCCGGCAGTTTTAAGAGCTCCGTCAATAGTTTCCGCCGGTTTCAAAAACCAACATTTCTTAGGACTTTCTTCTTATGATCATCTATGTACCGATGAATCTGTGAGGCATACGAGAAGCCTCAGGTCGTTAAGCAATCGCCGGCGAGTAAGCAAAAGCGTGGGTGTGTCTGTGCCGGTGGCTTCGGCTGAGGATTTTCCGGTGGTTTCTTGGGATTCTTGGAAGCCCGACAAGAACGCGGTGGCTCCGTCGCTTAGTGACGTCATTTGGCCTGCAGCAGGTTACTTTTCTTCTTCTTTTTTTTTTAATTTGGAAAAAATTATGCTCACATATAAAATGATAGCAAAGTTATTTTTTCCAAAGACTAGGGAAGAGAGACAGAGAGACATCGTGTCTCTTCCAACGACCAAATAGCTAATGATAATAGGAAATGAATCTAACTGTTCGAGGTTGACCATTTCTTGAATTTAGTAAGAATCATGGTTATTAAAATATGTCTTAATTAATTCGTGTGATCTTTGATTACGTGTAGAAATTGTTTGTGAATTTCTTAAGACTATTGACTATACATATTCGAAAATATTCATTGTCTATCAAATCCTTGAACGGAGGCATACATTTACAAGTTGAATATGGTTCCCTTTATCATTAATATCAAATGAAAAAGGAAAGATATATATGTACCAAAACTTATTATAATTTTCGAACATATCCATGCAAAACTATTAAACACTTGGTTAATCATAAGCCATATATGTGTGTTTTAACCTTGGATATATATATACATAACGTATGGATGTGTTCAAAAGATTTAATAGTGTTTGTTAATATTTGGTATGAGGAAAAGGAGCGTTTGCGGCGATGGCAATAATGGGAAGAATAGATCAAATGTTAAACCCTAAAGGGCTCTCAATGTCGGTTGCACCACTTGGTGCCGTCTCTGCCATTCTCTTCACCACTCCTTCTGCACCTGCTGCTCGGGTGCGTAATATCTTAAACGCTTTTCCTTTCTTGCGATTTAAACGCAACCTGAAAATGCTAGCTACTGTTGATCAACATGGTGATGGGTACATGTGTGTATATATTTCAGAAATACAATATGTTCATGGCTCAAATAGGTTGTGCAGCCATTGGAGTCTTGGCCTTCTCCGTCCTTGGTCCGGGCTGGCTCGCTCGTAGCACCGCCCTCGCCGCTTCTATCGCGTTTATGATCATTGCTCGTGCCAATCATCCTCCTGGTAATTAAATTCTACTCTATAAAGACATTTTGTTGTGGAGATTAGCATGGATATTGTGTTAGTGTTCTTTCTTTAATACAGAGATATTAAAGTTTACAACAGCCTCACGAATAAAACAGAAAATTTCTATATATTTCAGTTTCTTTTTATTAATAATTTTCTATTAATGTTTAATGTATTTAGACATTTCTTTGCATATCTTTAAAAAAACAGCGGCGAGTTTACCACTAATGTTTATAGACGGAGCAAAGGTACAAAAGTTGAGCTTTTGGTACACATTGTTTCCTGGTGCAGCCGCTTGTATCCTCCTCTGCTTCCTCGTAAGCCTTCTCTAAGTTACTTTGTGTTCTGTTTTTTTCTTTAATATGAATATTATTGTTATTTTGCTTTGAAAATATTTGATTAGATGTTTAAACATTGCAGCAAGAGATGGTGTGTTACTTGAAGGAAAACTTTAAATTTTGAAGAATGGAAAAGTGACACGTGTTTATATATAATATATATGTATACACACATACTGGTGGAGGAGATCCTGTGCAGGTTTTTGATTCATGTTAGATGGTCGACGTATTCGTACCCCATTAATTTTATATATATACACAATATATGTATACGTTTCTACAAAACTTGTAACTCACTTTCTCTCTTTTTTGGTCTTTATGTTGAGGCAGCTCAATCATTATAGTGAAACGATGTTGCGTGTCAACGTATCATCATATATCTATACACATGGTAGAATGTGTAATTTGAGTATTTAGGGTTAAGTTGCAAAAAAGTAATCATGAGTTAGGGCAGTTTAATATGCAAAATGACATTAGAACCTTCTTTTTAGTAAATAGCCAGATTGGATTAGGTGAATACACAAAAATACTTCAGGTTGTTGTAATAAAGTGCTACACGTAGCTTTTGCGAGATAACATGATATTTATTCATTAACTAAAGAAAATTTTAAACATTCATAAGCAATGATAAATTATAAATATAGCTAGTAGTGTTATAGAAACATAGCCTGTTTTTAGTCACTAACGTTTAATTTGCTTCTTTTATTTTTGAAATTTTATATGATAACAAAAAAAGCTTTAGTCGTGAATATATTTTATTTTAGGACCAATACGCACTATTTAACCAAATATACAATGTGTAAAGATATGTTAATTAATCAATACGTGCTAGAATGCGATGACTACTTTTCAGTGACGATTGTGCCACTTTAGTTATCTACCTAAATAACATAAATAAATAAAACCAATATCTCCTAACTATGCAGCAATAATAGTTGTATAAACAAAAACAAAAATCGATATTTAAATATGCAGAAACAAAGATGCTGGTTTAATAAAAAAACATTAGGGAAAAATCGATAATTAAATATATGTTATCCTAAATATATAACGTCGAGGTATAATGTATGTTAATGAAATTAGTGAACTGTTCATATGATTTGGGTTAAATAAAATAGAAAATTGGTGTCGACCTGAAACCATAACTAAGTAAAAGGTATAGGAATATTCTCTACCATTAAAGAATTTGGAGATTCATAATTTCTTCGTTCTTTACCAAATTTGAAACTCCCAAGATTGTGTCTTTCTCTTTTTCTCTTCTTTTCAACCCCAATTTATTTACATTGTAAGACCGTCAAAGGTGAAAACTTTGAAGGGGTGGGTAGACTAAAAATGTTTTTGTTCTCGTTCAATCAGTCAATAGTTAGAAATGAGTAGAATTTCAATACTCACACTTCTTTCTCTCATCTTTGAGATGGAGATCGACCAGCCACGACAGGAGGAACCCCACCGTTCTCTACAGTCTCCAGAGCGGTGTCTGTGTGGACTGGGTGAATTATGGATTGAAGTCTCAAGAAGTAGCTCTCACTTTGTGGTTGGCTTCTTATATACCGAGCTTCTGCTGTCTCCGTGTTCCCTTGGGAGGGCTGTTGTGTTTCTGAGCTCTGGAGGTTGGATAGTGCGCTGAGATCGAGGTCTGGAAAAACCGAGCACCGGCACCGAGGACATTTCACATTTAAACGCAGCCACTGGTCTATGCACTCCACATGGAAATTATGGGCGCAAGGTAAACCTCTAACCTGTAAAATTCAGACAATTTCCGCTCGTCTAAGGAAAGCACTGAGACGAGAAAAGCACGCAAGCACAGTATTGAAGCAACACTAGTGTTTAATATCTACCAGAAAAAATATGCATAAAGAAGTTGGTTGATCCCTAGCAATGGAGAAAATTAAGAAAAGAGATGTTTCGTACCTCATGTCCAATATGGAACTCCTCTAAGCAGATTAAGCATTCACCGCAATCATCTGGAACAGCTTTTAACCTAAACTTCGGAAGTTCTTGAATGAGTGCCTCAACAGCTTCCGTCTGTTTATCAAAGTACCAAGCATCAGATGTTTGGAATCTTGCAAGGTAAAAGTCAATTAGGACAAAATCACATCTCGCCAATGATAACTTATTTGACATCATTGGCAAAGAAAGTTTCTCCCACTCTACAGAATATGTCCATCAGGTACTGGAAGATATAACTGATTGACTATGTGAGATTAAAACCATGGATAGAGTAGCTTCGTGGCATATTCATGTTAAGGACAGTTACTAAATGCTTAATGTGCCGAGAACAAACGACTTGCCTGGGCTGGAGTCAAGTAAAGTCCAGGATGGTATGTAGCAGCATCTTGACTTATGCCTCTCATCTCTTGGCCTGCGGCTTCAAATGCCCAGTCAGGTACCCTAATCATGTCAACTAAAATCTGGGCACAATAAAACCGATATTGAAAAAATACTCAGAAGTGCCAGAATTTTTTTTGAAATTCCGCTAATGATCTTCTTGTATAAAGGAGGTGAAGTTGAATAACCGGATCCCTAAACGTACCCCGAACTCTGAAATCGGAATTCCCTGCTGAGCACGTACTAAGTGTACCTGTCTTCGCGCCAACCACTGTCAAGTAAACTCACATAAGTAAACTCTTATAAGCGGGGAGCCCTCTACAGACAATCAAAAAGCTTGATGAAATCTACCTTTCCGACACAGATGCAAGCAATGCAGAGGAGGCCACAGTAGCTGAACATTAGCCAGATGAGGAAACCCCATTTTTGGCCTTCTTCAGGTAACTATCGCACGAGAAATACATAATAGCTCAGCAACAGGATTTGCAACAAGAATAATCATATGACATGATCATAAAAAACTGCTTACACAGCTTCTTGCCCTTGTAAACCATATTGTACCGATCACAGTCCAAGCCCACAGAAATGGATACAGCAGCAGAGATAGGACAGATAGGACCACCACTCTTCCACAAAACCCGGCGTTCCGCTGTTGACTTCCAAAATCCCTAATAGATGTTCATACCAGATATCAAAGTGAAATAAATTAACCAGATATTCATACAACTTTGTGCTACTTACCAAGATAAAGAAACGTTGCAACTAGCAAATTTCTTAGATCAAGCTTGCAATTCTAAAGATAACCCAAAAAAGTGTAAGAGTCTACTCAACTGAAACTGCAAAGGAATTTGATGTTTCCCGTTTAGCATAAATTTTTTGATAATCTAATCCTTTTCGATGAGTTACATGCTTATCTGAGGAATTAGGATATCCACGAGCAGATTAGGAAAAAGATTCTTTTTTTAACTAACAACTCTAGGAAACCATGAAGATTCCAAAGATTCAAAACCTTCAAATTCACTAGGAGCTCTAGATGAGACTTACAAGCCAAGTCCAGCAGCAAGACCATTATCAAGAAACATAAAGACGCGGAAGATAAACACGGTGGTGTAATCGACCTGAAGATGTTAGAAGACGAACAAATCAATGAAAAAGTAACGAAAATTTAAAGATTCTGAGGAAAGTAACAAAAAGAACTGAAGCTCACAGATAAATAAATAAGCAAGAGCGAAAAAATGTTCAAGTGAGGCACCTACCACTATCCATATATGCAACGGGTAGTGGCACGAATGATATCTCTTCCAATTGATAGCTACAATGATTCTACAAACGCAAAAACCATTAAGGAAACGAAATCGAGAGGTTATCTATATCACCTTAAAACCTAGGAAAAACAAACAAAATTCAGTACAGGATTTCGACAGTTCCTCTATTCTATTGAGAAGACCAAAACTAAGGCCAGATCTTCAGGAGAAAAAAAGAAGGAAAAAGAAGAAGAAGAAGAAGTAAAATTACTCTCCTTTTCATTCGGGATTGAGAACTATCAGCTCGATCAAAGCAAGAACAAACGAATTATAACGGAAAAAACAAAAATTTCGTAGAACCCAACAAGCAGAGATTTATAAGGATACACACTAGTTGCAAGCATCGACAAGAAGAACCCATCGTACCTGCATAATTCATAAACGTTACCTACAAATCAGATACCCAGACACAAAAACTCGAGCAACAAAACGAATACGAGATGGGAATTGAAGATAAAAATCGTAATTCGTCTCCTTTAGATCGATCCAAATGAAAGAAGAAGCTCACCACTTGAAATCGACACCTCTCATCGCCATGAAGAGAGGTAGAGGAGAGTTAAAATCCGAGAGAAGGAGAAACCGTAACAAAGCTTGCAGATCAACAAGAACGATTGAATCGAATCCGAGATGGATCCCGAATCCTCAGCTGATGCAGAGTATGTAGCCGATTTAGGATCGTGAGTGAGAAGGAGAAAGAGGGATTTTGGAGCCAAGTAAAGTAAGCAATTGAGAGGAAGAAAACTTATAGAGAAAACGGAAACCTCTAGCTCAGGAAGAAGGACCCACGATTTGGTAACATTTTGCGCCACGTCATGTTGATCAGTAAATGTGTCCTCTAGTAGTTTTTAAAGGATTAGTTTTGTTCAAATTCAAGGAAAAATACAAAAGATTAGTACTTTATTAGGTTCATCTATGTCACAAGTCTCACAACAAAAGAATAATGACTCTACGTAAAGAAAATACATGTTAGATAAAAAATTTGTATTCCATGATTGTCTACAAAATAAAATAAAAAATTATCAAAGTTCTGTCCTAGTTTAGTGGCTAAATATAATGATAAACCTTTTAACCAAATTTTATTTTATCATCATACTATACTATACTATACTAAAATGTATCTTAGTACTGGTAGCCTTTGACCAAAAAAAAAGTATTGGTAGCTCAACCAATCAAAAAATTTATTGTATCATTTTCATATCTGATTATAAATTATATTTGTGTTGATAATTCAACTCTACAAAAATATACTACAAGAAAAAGCGAAAAATATTAGATTAAAAATCCAAAAATTAACAAAATTTAGATAATTAACAAGTACATGTGTTTTTTTACTAATCTAATAGTTAAAACGCTAAATAGTTCTGTTTTTTCTTCTTAATTAACAGTTGACAAAAAGGTAAATAATATTATTATTTGGTACTTTAGTTTACCAACTGTTCCTTCTCTTAGTATTTTTATGATTTTCTTACTATGACTTTTGTAGTACTAATTTAAACAAAAAAAACAAGATCTAACACTCTTATTTTGATAGAATATCTTCTAAATTCGATAGAATATTTGTTGCATTTTTTCAGTTTCGACATAAAATCCAGCAAAAACCAAATGAACGAAAAGCACAGGGCTCAGCGTAACAGCTATGCGATACGAGAAAAACAACAGTGAGAACATTGATTACACATTTATTACAGTGTCGTCACAATCGTAAAGTAACAAACCATTGCCTTAAATTTATTCTTTAAAACTGTTTTAAGAGTTTTGATTTCTTCTGTTATGATAGAAACAAACACCAGAGATCAGATCCACGCAGGGTTATTAAGAGGAGTGACGACTGCCTTGACCTGCAAGTAATTGTTGAGACTGTAAATGCCTTTCTCTCTGCCATTACCACTCATCTTATAACCACCAAAAGGAATGGCTGCGTCAAAGACGTCGAAGCAGTTAACCCAAACGGTGCCAGCTTTCAAAGCCCTTGAAACCCTATTTGCAGTGTCCAGATTCTTTGTGAATACTCCTGCTGCTAGCCCGTACCTCGACTCGTTCGCCCTCCTTATCACCTCATCCACATCCCTAAACCCAAACATATCAACATGATAGTGTAACCAATGTTGAATCTACTATGGTTTCAGATTTAAATCTAATACATCATCGATCAACATTTTAACCAAATTGTGACTGATTTGGTTAGTACATCGAGTTTTTTGTTGTTCCGTTCAGTTCAGATCGGTTCGGTTTAACAAGATTAGACTGACATCCCTACTAATCATATTTTCCATCATTAGTAAAGTAGACCGACTATCGGTACGTACCTGAATTTCAAGATTGATTGAACTGGACCGAAGATCTCATCTTGAGCGATAAGCATGTCCTCCTGTACCGAGGATTGTTGCAGTTAATGCCATACAAAATCCGGACAGAGAAACATCAACCATGTCTTGGAAGACTTATTTTTTACCTTGACATCAGAGAAGACTGTAGGTTGGATAAAGTAACCTTTGTTTCCAATCTGATCACCACCACATTCAAGAGTAGCATTGCTTTCGATACCTGATCTTATGTACTTCATCACTTTCTTAAACTGCTCTGAATCAATCTACACAATTTTATGAAAAAAAAACCAAAATCACAAAACCAATAAAAAAAGTAAAAAACAAACAAAAGATAAACTCCTTTTAATGCAAGGAAGGTGTATGTGTAACCTGAGGACCCTGTTCAATGCCTTTCTTGAAAGGATCACCAACCACACGTTTCAAGGCACGCGCCTTTGATTTCTCAACAAACTCATCATACACTTTCTCATGAACATATGTACGAGACCCCGCACAACAACATTGCCCCTACAAAAACATCACTTCACATTATCTCAAGAACTAGCTATAAGAAATTGAGTAAGCAAGCTACTATTGACAATACCTGGTTGAAGAAGAGAGCAAAGTGGGCAAGCTCTACAGCTTTATTGACATCAGCATCTTCGAATACAATGAACGGTGATTTTCCTCCAAGTTCCAGAGTTACCGGCTTGAGATTGCTGTTAGCAGCTAATCCAAGTATAATTTTGCCTGTATCAGTCGATCCAGTGAAAGAAAGCTGCAGGAAAGAAGAGCAATGCAACATAAATTTAATCTCTTAAAGAGGTCAAGAGAAAGGAAATTAGATATCTCTACCTTGTCTACATCCATGTGACTCGCGAGGGAAGCACCCGCCGTTGGACCAAATCCAGAAACTATATTCAGAACACCAGGAGGAAGACCCGCCTATTATAAATTTCAAGAAACATTGTTACTTATAGAACGTATTTTTTTTTAATAGCAACAATGGAAAGTAGAAGGTGAAAGGAAAATCGATTACTTCAAGGAAAAGCTTGCCGACGTAGAAAGCAGTGAGAGGAGTTTGTTCAGCGGTTTTGAGGACAATGGTGTTACCACAAGCAAGAGCAGGACCAACTTTCCAAGCAAACATCAAAAGCGGAAAGTTCCACGGAATGATCTGTCCAGCCACGCCTATCGGTTCATGCAATGTCTGAACATGATAGTTTCCATCAGCTGGAACTGTAAGCCCATGAATCTTATCCGCCCACCCTACACATCAAAGCAAAACCAAGAATGTTCATTTACAGAACTTAACAGAAAAAGCAAGATTGTTTCACAGAATTCTCAAGATTTTCGGTTTACGATTTGATACCAGCATAGTAGCGGAACAATCTGGCGAGCATTGGAATTTCTGCTGTTTTGGCTTGTTCATAAGTCTTCCCATTGTCCCATGTCTCTAGGGAAGCGAGCTCTTCGCTGTGTTTCTCAACCAAGTCCGCGAATCTCAGCATTATCCTTGACCTTTCCTGAAACCCAAACCCAAATCAGACCATATCACATTAAATTTCATGACTTTAAGACTTAAGAACAGTTATAACTTATACATAAGCAGTCATCTTAGGCCATGGTCCTTCATCAAAGGCCTTCCTTGCAGCTTTCACTGCCCGATTGATATCTTCAGCATCACCTTCAGCTACATGCGCAATGACTTCCCCTGTGCGGGGATCAAGAGTCGGAAACGTCTTACCTAAATCCCCAATCCAAAACCAACTATTAGTGTTCATGGAACTGGACTCTCAAGACTCAAACTTTGCCTTTTTTTTATTTCTCTGTTATAAACTCTGAACAGAACACTTTGGGAGGGAAAAAACCTAAAAAAAATGAAAACTTTACTCACCAGAAGCAGAGTCAACGAAGTTCCCATCAATAAGGAGCTGTGTGTAAGAAACTTGAACCGACGGACTTATGATTTCTTCAGCTGCAGAAGATGTTCCGAATCTCCTTACGATCCTACTTCCATTGTAACAATTTCTCCCTGAAAATCGTCATGTTTAATACATCATAACCTAGATTTCGCCATAGATCCAGACATCAAGCAATCTAATCTTTTGGGTCTATGTTATTGGTTGATCACGATATATATACAAATCATTAAACTTGTGCTAACTTCCCGTGATTGCCAATATATTTCATGATTAATCGAAACAGAACATACTTGAATCTATTTATTACAACAACAAAAGTTTAAACATGAAGATAGTTGCGGAGATCCACTGATACAGAGACATGGAACAGAGGTTATCTTGTATGTGTGAATTACCTTGAGAACGAAAGAGAAAGGGAGATGAAGCTGAAAAGGATCGTGATAACAGAGAAGACACTCTACGAGCCGCCATGGATGTGAACTGCTTCGAAACTTCAAAGTTCTTATTCTTTTTTTTTTTTCTTTGGGATTTTCTTCCTCTTCAGACTCTCTCTATCAACCTCTAATGAGATTTATATTTTGATTTGGAGGAAAAGATATCCAACGGTCAAGATCTCCCGCACTCTCTCACACATGTCGATTAAGTTGCATCCTCTTGGTGTGTGTTGCCTTACGTTGAATGGTCATTGACAAGTGAACATATTGCCCGTTTTCAAATAAATTTGAAAACGAAAGACAAAAAAAGACATTAAATGTTTTAATAAGAAAAAGAAATATATCTTTCCTTAATACTAAAAAGAATAAGACAGGTAGCTATGAGTTGTCCTTGAACTCAAATTTATATATCTACCAATTTTTGTTTCATCCATTTTATCTCAAAACCGCAAAAGAAAAATGCGGATATACTTGGAAATTATTATAAGAAAATATTTATCTACATATTGGATATTATAAATAAAATAAATATATAAGTTGAATAGTTGCATGTTATGGTGTGATGTCACTTTCTAAGCGCGGTAGTTGTGTCATGTTTTTTTTCAAGTTTTCTTGTAAATGTAGGTTACTTTTGTGATGTTGTAGTCCGTTGAATGTGTTCCACAAATAAAGAAAAAAATCATCTAATTAAATTTTTTTCTCTGCTACAAGCATGCAAATAAGGAGGTTTAATTGGTGACATTTGACTTCAGTGGATAGATTCCACAGCTCAAAAGATTAATATATCAAGAAAATTATTTAATTTGGGAAAAAAAAATGATCAAAGTTCCGGAAAAAAATGCGACACAAGGGCTAGAGTTGTGATGTATGCATATATATCTTATAATAATTTTTCCCCATCAGAATTGCTAATTTTTTTCTTTTTAAACATCATAAATGTTCAGAATTATTATTGAACTCTTTTCATTTTAAGTTCGTAATCTGAAAACATTTTTTTAAGAATTATTGAACCGTAACAAAATAAAATGTCTATATATCAAACTCATAATAAGCATTTGTTTCTGAGTTTTAAAAGCTTTTATTTCAATTGTGAAACCTACTAGGCTACTACTATCATGAGATAAGTCCATACCAATAAAAGCGGTAGTAAAAGCTGTAGGAGACAATTGAGTATGGGTTGGATAGAACTCGACACCAGACACAATTACTTTAATCTGTAATAATGTTTCTTTGTATGCCTAATTTATAATTTTACTTACATCAAATCAAGTCACTGTTTAAAAAAATCCTAAATGTTTTTTTCACCAAATTATATATAAAAAAATTCAGAAGAATCCTGGATCCTCTGGTTTAAACATTTTAGGCATCTTCAAAGCCGGATCATCAGGATCAATTCTTGAAGACCCTCTCTGGTTCCCTAAAACACCTCTCTTCGTATTAGCTGCAAACTTAGACGCTAATATTGTCGCACTCAAATTTTGATTATTGCCGCTGTTGTCGTTTACGTTGTTACTACTTCCTGGCATGACCTCTCCGTATTGATATTGATATCCTCCATCATCATCATCGTCATCATAATAATAGTAGTCGTCTCCTTCCTCTTGCCTAGCTAACTCCATAGCTAACTTCCTCTTCATGTATCGTCTCCATGCAGCTTGTATAAAACAAGTTCCCCAAGCCCTCCATTGATGCGAATAGTATCTGATCAAGAGTCAAAAACATAAAGATCAAGAAGCCCCTAGCGTGTGAAGCAAGAAACTTTTATTGCGTATAAAATAAGCAAGAAATTACTGTTACCTGAAAGCATGTTGGAGTTTCTTGCTGTGGAGGCGTCTGAATTGGTTAGCTACGAACTTCAAGTCCTCTGCTCGGAGAGCGAAAGCTTCTACTTCAGAGAGAGTCCTCACGGTTCTCGTGGACAACGGGAGATTAAGGTTAACGTTTGGCATTAAAGCCCAAGTTAAGAGCTCTTCACCACAGAAATCTCCTGGTCTAAGCGTGATTGAGTTAAAGAATCCTGACCGTCCACCATCTGTAGTCGAACTCTCCATCTGACCTCGAATGATGAAAAGCATCTCGTTTACAGGATCGCCTTCGCGTATCACGTATGTATCTTTAGTGTTCAACGATGGAACTAAACGCTCGCATATTGCGTCTAAGAGCTGGTCGTCCATCTGTGCAAAGAATGGCACCTGATAAAAAAACAAAAGTAGAATTAAGGTATATTACTTGAAGGGAAGTAATCAAAATGTGGGCTTTCATGTGGCTTACACGGCGAACTAGGGCGAGACAGAGATGCCGCTGGATCTGTCTACGAAGATCCAATGGTAGAGCACGGAGGATGGCTTCTTCGTCGACTCCACGAGTTGTTAACCATTTGTATTGGACGAACCGCCTCACACGTTCTTGCAACTCCGGTGGCAATTGTCTGTGTCGCATCCATTCCTCTGTATCTCTTCTTCTGACTCTCCATTCGTCTAACCTAGCCGTTGTCGATTGCAGATAGTTCTTCAAAACATTAAAATCACTTAAGCCTCCATTGTTAAGTTACCGAGGGAGAAAAATTATATATGCATTTAACAAATTACCTGAACATTGCCAATGAGATGAGAGAAGAAGACAAGGCCCGCGACACAGATGAAGCAACTGAATATAGTCTCACTACTCAGAGTACTCGCTGCAAGACTCTGTCCATAAGAACTACACAAACCAAAGCAACTTAACATCAGTATGGAGATTGCATAAAACCGCGGTCTTATTTGATTGAAGATTAAGCTAACCTGAGATTGCGGAGACCCCACCAAAGACAGTAGAAGTATTTATCAAAGAAAGGAGAAGAAGTGACATCATTAGTGAAGGCATCACCAAACATACCAAACTGGAAATGTTGGTCATCGTCGTTACGTGCATCGCAGTTAGAGAGGACCCGAGTGATGCGCATCCAAGCTTGTCTACCTGGATCCCGCAACGATCCACAGTCCAGAAACAAGAGACTACAAGACGGTGAATGTGTTGCGTTCATCTCCTTAGTACATTCTCTTCTCCAGCATTCGTGCTGTCTTTGGATCGATAAAACATACCAAACGGAACCAAGAACCTAAAATGGAAACACCAGAGTTGTGAAAGAGAGACCTTTTTTTTCTTCCAGGTCATGTGGAGAAAGTTAAAGGGTTACTTACGTGGCTAACAAGTAAATAGAGTAGGAGGTTATAGGCTGCACCAGACCAGGCTGTTTTGGCTGCAACTCCAGTGGCTTTAATGATCCGACGGTTGAGGGGAAGCATGACGAGGAATCGAGGCACGTACTGTATCAGGACGATCAAGGAAAGTGTGTGGTTCTGATGTGCTGCATATCTGAATTCTCCAGCATTTGGGATCACAAACCAAATCATTATCTGAGAAGAAGAAAAAGAGAAATTTTTTTATTAATGAAAATAAAATATCAACAATAAATCCGAGCTCTTATTTGTATTCTGTTGAATAGCAGAATGCTTTCATGATTTTACATGATTTTAACAATCACAGAGTTGTTTAAAATAACAATTTGTGTACTTCCTAAGATTAGGCAAGTATAATGATCAAAACAAAAGGGTACTATCTACCATTCTGAAACATTTCAAAAAATTAAGTTTGTGTCTTCATTTTCACACGCTTTACGTTTCTGCCATTGTTTGTTACCTATCGGATCTCTAGAGAAATAAAGAAAAAAGAGTTGAACCTGAGGAAGAGGAAGCGTAGCAGCGAGGTCAATTACGAACTCGGATTTGAGGTAACGGATGGCGATTTCACGGCGGTCCATGACAAGCTCGCCGCGACCAAAGACTCTAGACGATTTGGAGACAAATGCGGTTTTAAATTTGAGGAGAACGTGGATGAGGAAGAATAGATCGGCTAAGGTACGGAAGAAGGTGACGAGGATGCCGAAACGAACGTCGATGGACATGCAGGCGGTTCCGGCTTGGACAATAGGGAGATAAAAATAGAGAGGGTCGAGGAAGAGAGCGAGGAGGCAGGTGATAAGGAAGATGTGGTTCCATCTCGTGATTAGGTCACCGCCAGGGTCGAGGGTTTTGTCACGGAGCTCGGAGAAGGTGGATCGGCGGCGTTGGTTGTGGAGGTCGTTATTGTGATGGTGACGAAGGGAGAAACCCGTCGGAAAATTACGGAAGCGTGCGGAGGTGTAGAGGTGGAGGTTGCTCATTTCGGGTCGCGTGTGTCTCAAGTTATGGAAGGGAAAGATTTGAGGAAGTGGAAGAATGAGATAATATTGCAGACAATTATGGAGAGGAGAGAGAGTGTGTGTGATGACTCTACGAAATTTTTTAATTAATCGAATAATTTAAAATTTTAATATATATATATATATATTTGTTTTTTTATCAACGACATTGTGCCATATATTTTTGAATTTAGGTGTGAAGTAGTAGTAATAATATTAGCACAAACATAGTACTACTATGCTATAAGTCCTCAATAGTTAAAAAAATAAACTTACTTAGTTTAAATTAACAGTAAAATACTATATCAAAGAAATAACTAAACTGATTATTTATGTTGCTTTAGTGAATAATCAAATGTCCGTTCTATCATATATTATAAATAATTGAATATTAATTTGATTATCCCTTAGAACATATATTAAATTTGATAGAATAAAAGAATGATTATTAATTATTTAGGTAGTTATATTTTTTTTTTAAAAAAATCAATTTTATTCGCAATTATATATATAAAGAAGATTGTAAGACCTATAGAATGGTCTTTAAAATAGTTGATTAAATACTCGAAAATAGGTTATGTAAATATGAGTATTATGTAGGGGTTTCACATTTTGGGCTACAAGTATATTCTAATTAAAATCATTATATCCATTCTGGTGTTTTCGGCTCGATTTGGTCAATTTGATTCCGTTGAAATGTCCACCTTACATAAAATATATCTTCTAATATATTCTTTGATTTTTTTTTAGTTATAGTTTATGCTTTCTTTGATTTATTGAATGATAAGTAGTAAAGTAAATAAAATTCTATAGGATATCTCATTAGAAAATAGTCATTATAATTTGAGTTTACTTGCTACAAAAGTATCATTTTTATGACTTAATCTATAACTGCTTAAAATATAAAAACCGTAACCAATGGTTTGATTACAGCTAAAAACAATTCCGTATTGGCTTTATATACGCCAAAACCTTTTCAACTCTGTTTCGACTCTTTTGGCATGGAAGTTGCCGGAGCAGATCCGAAGCCGGAGACTACCTCCGATCTGCTTCTCGGTTTCTGTTCCTGCCTTCCCGGCTTCCGATCCACCACCACGGGATCCTCGTGGTGGCAGCGGAGGACGACTGATCTTCATAGCAACCACCGCCACGAGCCACGGTGGTGGGTACGGGCGATTTTGAAGATCCGAGAATGGTCGGAGATCTTAGCTGGGCCACGGTGGAGGAGTTTTATCCGTCGATTCAACCGCGATCGACGCCGCAACCGCCACTGGGAGAATGACACCAGATACAAGTACGATTCTTTGGATTACAAATTGAATTTTGAGGATGAAGACGAAGACGACGACGAAGCTGGATTCGGTGGATTCCGGAGCTTCTCGATGCGTTACGCTTCTGTCCCCGCCGTTTCTGGTAAAGCTCCCGCCGAGAAATGATATGAATGTATCTCTTAGGGCGCGTTCTGCGTTGGCTTGTGGCGGTGGCGTTTGAAAAAGTCTCTCTCGCGTCATGAGTTTTGCGTTTTCTTTGTTTATTTGTTTACGTCAAATTTGCTTTGGTTTATCTACCGTTGAAAGTTACTCCTCTTTCTGTGTATCACGTGAATGTATAACGAGGGCTTATTTTTCTTTATTACATAATTTTAGTGTTATCTATGGATGGTTTATTGTTTTAGATAGTTCATAGTTTAA
Source organism: Schrenkiella parvula (assembly GCA_000218505.1). NCBI lineage: Eukaryota > Viridiplantae > Streptophyta > Magnoliopsida > Brassicales > Brassicaceae > Schrenkiella > Schrenkiella parvula. The sequence goes on along the minus strand of AFAN01000050.1, from coordinate 88,287 downwards.
AGTGTTGTACAAAAGAATAGGGTAAGATATTATTGAACATGATATATGCTTTCGTTTTCGATATCGATTTCATTTTTATATTTGTTCATGATTAAATTGATTAAAGAGAAATAATACGCTATATTTTATTTAAGAGATAGAGCAAAACCATTTTACACAACTCGAAAACGACATACCTAGCGAGGAAGCATGGGTGATGAAACAGTTTCTACATCAGTTTTTTTTTGGTATGGAAACGTTAATAAACCCTCTTGCGATATATTGACTGTCTCCTCTTGTTGAGAAAGGTTTATAGCTATGTTTTGGAGTCAAAGAAGTCACTAAATGTTGGAACAAAAAGAGAGCCACTGTTGCATCCATCCTTTTAGGTACATAGAGGTCAAATGGCACGCCTTTGTAATAGACAAACTTGAGTAGAGAGTGAAGACAAATGAGCCAAAACTGTTAACTGTTTTCTCTTTTTTCATTTAAAAAAAAACGAACTATGTTGAAATACTTTCTTCTTCTTCTCGGACCAAAGCCAAATCTTTGACACAGACATACTCTCTTTTCTACCACATAACCTCCCTAAACCACCAGAGTCTTGCTTTGCCGATTTACCCCCGTTAACAGGAGCAGTTATTACCGGTTCTGCCCTCGCTACAAGACGAAGACAGCCACCAAAGAAATCTCGATCGGATTCGAGATATGTTGTGTACCCATCGAGTAAACCTAGATGGAAAGTCCAACACAATTTCACCTTCGACCTCATGCCGTTTACTTTAACTTTTTTCTGTGCTTTTGAATCTCCCGAGACGAACATAGAAGACTTTTTCTCAAAGAGACGCTTTGTCTTTGTCGACCTGTTGATGACCAGAGGAGGGAACAATACTGGTCTCCACGTTGTCGAGGGAGAAACTACAGGGATTCACATTTAAGGTTGAGAGTGATCTCCGAAGAGACGGCAAGTAGAGTTGGTGGAGGGAAGCCATCTGTCGACAAAATGAATATGGAAGGCATGGCTACAAACAGCCAAACAGGGAGTAGCCTGAGCTTGTCCATATCCAAGAACTTGTTCAGACAGACGGCTCAACCGAATGACTCCTTGAGACTCACGGTTACATCACAGAAAAGGAACACAGGGAGTTGCATCAATGGCGGTCTGGTCTACATCAGAATCACAGAGGAAGAATAGGTGCTAGAGCTATGGGGAAGGAAGAGATCTGGGTTGGCGTTGAAACTGGGAATTTGAAATAAGTTCGGGACTTTTGGAGAAATTTGAAAATCAAGTGGAGGATACCTAGGAAGACAATGATAAGAGAAGGAACAGAGAGAACCAGACATAATACCCAGATTACAGAGCTCGAAGATGGAGCTTTCTGGTTCAGAAAAGTTATTGCTGCTGCGGATGAAGATTTAGGTGAAAGAGCTTCTGCTTCATGGATTTCAGACAAAATCATCGTACACATTTTGGTGTTTGAAAAGAAACAGTTTTGAGATTAGCTCAGTGATCAGTCTCTATGTAATATATGGTCATGAGATGATGAAAACCTATCTGATAAGAGATTTCAAACATTAAGACACGCTTTAAACGTGTATCATTTCAAAAGCTTCCCATTGTCCCTCTGTGTGTATTGCTGACATGATTATTAGCTAAAACCATGATCATTCTTGGCTAAAAAGAACATAATTGTGATTAGAGTTTTGCATTTAGAGGATCAAGAACCGTAATAAACTGAAAAAGACAAGGTTATGACAAAGAAACTTGACCTATGGAAAACGAAATTCTATTAGGCCCACCATTGTCTTCCACTGTAATGTCCTTAAATCATTAGACATGAATTGCCTTCTAGTTCATAATCTTTCATCCCCACTCATTTGCTATTACAAATCTTGAAAGTAGAGTCTATGTAAATACGTTTTTCCTATGTTTCACAATGGAGCTTTCAAGAAGTGAAAACTCAAGCACAACTGTGAGCAACTAAATAGCACATAGATTGTCGGCTGAAAAATAATATAGATTTTGGTAGATAAGAGTAAAGATGGTTTTCTGAGAATTCCCTCAAATGAATATATCAAGATACAACTTTTTAGTTCTATTATTCAAATCATGTAATGTGTACCCTTACAAGTTATAAATCCTAACAAGACCGAAGATTTCTACACTCAAAAATGAGAGCGCATACCTCTGCCCGCTCATCTCATTTATGTGAAATTTGTTTTGAAGAACAAGAAGCTGCAGCTCATTTCTTCCACGGATTATCACCATAGTAATAAGCAGTTCCAACCATTAAAGCGACTGTGGCACCCTGGACGACCACTCTAGCTCTCATCAAAACCTGACCCAACTGAGAATTGCCTCTTCTAAAACTAATGAGTCCAGCTGTAAGCACTCCCGCAGTCATAAGTGCGCCTGCAATAGGTATCATCCGCAAGGAATGATCAGTTCCTTACCAAGAAAACAAACAGTAGACCATATCCAGAGAACATAAACCAACAAAATCAAATTGTAGCTCAATAATTTAAAATTCCTTATGAAGAAGGATATGAAGAGAGGCACTAGTATCTCATCGAAACACTTTCCACATAATTGCCCTGGCCTATAGGGCTATAGTGGCCGCCATGTCACTGATTGAAACACTGGAAAAAATCAGTCTTTATACACGGAGTTGCTAGCTGAGGTCCAAGTTACAATGGAAAGAGCAATCCGAGACACTGATATCATAAACGAGATTGTACCCACTGGTTTCAAATATGTTTGCAGCTACAACAACAATCACTTACATCTGCTATGAAGAGAATTTTATCCAATCTGAAAAATGTCTGTTGTCTCTCTATTTCGACCATTGATTCTGATCATTTCACTAAACCATCTCTAACGCGTAGAAAGAAAATAACGGTACAACACAAATCATACATACCGACTCAAATGTGAAACGAAACCCACAATTGTACTCAATTTCATAGTTTGGCTCATCTTAGAACGAGAAAGAGGAACAAATTTGATTCCATTTGATAACCTATTGAATTAGAGAACAGCCCCCAAATTTTTTGCATCCCATGATTCTGATCATGAATCAAAGAGAACAAGTAACTGTGTTCAAAGATCGGACAGATAGAAATCGGTAACCCTCTATACATTTGAGGCCTAGAAAAATAAATGCTCGATTTCGTAATTGAGATCGAAAGAAAGAGCAAATGAGTAAGAGGGAGGTGCGAAACGAAGACTAACCAAGAGGAACGAGCGGATTTCTAACACGCTTCTTCTCCTGGAACAGATCTTCCATGTCTGGGTCTACCGCACTCATCTTCTTTCTCGGTTGGGGAGAGAACCAATGCGAAGAGGAAGAAGAAGAAGAAGCAAAAACAAAAGTAGAGCGAAAGTATAAAAATAAAAACAGTCACGCGTGGCCTGTTAGTCACCAGAGAGGAGCAGGCGGATCTGTGAAACGGGTCGAGTTGACGGATCTGTGGAAAGGGACGGTGTGAGTCTGATATGTTGAAAAAAAAAAGGATATAAAATGCCCACTGGGCTCGCTTCTCATGTCCACCTTCCCAAGAACATGAAAGCTTTGATTAGGTGGACTGATAGGAAAATATGATTAAATTGCATAATGGTTTAAAAGTTACAAACCGAAAATTTTCAAAATAATTTTTTTATACGATTGCATAATTTTACGGATTAGTAAAATATGAATTATCTGATATAAATTTTCACTATTTTATATATTATTTGATAAAAAAATTAAAATATATTAATAATTAGGTTAATTATTATAAAAATGAAATTAGTTATCTATTATTGCAAGTATATTTATTTTCTTATCATAATTATTGTGCCTTATTTTTTAACATATTTATAGTTACGAAATATATTCAGTAATGTTAGAACCATATTCAGTAATGTTAGAACCATATCCATCGTTATCATTTAACACATCTTACCGCTGCACAACTATCTCTTATTATATATTGTTACTTTTGTATGATTCACAAGTCAAGTCCACATAAATTAATAAAGATTATTACATGATTATTAATTCTGGAAATCATCCCAATCACTCCAAAACTAGTTGTTTATGTAATTGGTATGTTTAGACCAACAAATGTAACAAATTTTATACATATATTCTCCTTGAGTCTCGTTTAAACATCGCTTTCATTAGGAAAAAAACAAATAACTAATAAAACTCAACAACAGAGGAATATTACAAGGGAAACGAACCTTTATTTGCCCTATATCGTTACTTTATAGGTGTCGCAATCAAGATTATGCATGTCTCTCTATATATAGATACGAAGCTCATGGGTACATTTCGAGTTATTTCAACCGTTAGGTTGATTTTGAAACCGAACTATATTTTCTAACATTACACATTACTCATTATGAGTTGTAAGCATGGAATGTGTACCAGCATGTGTCATATTTTTTTTAACCCGATCGGTTTATTTGGCATTGACTAATTTGGTCGTGATTAGGTAAGAGATTTTGGTTGTATTAGTTTCTTACTGGTATAGTATTATAAAAATATATTTATAAAAAATCTAAAACATTTTTACGTTTAATCAAAAACGGTCTTGAAATATATGAAACTATAAACAAACAATAATTGAGACTTATACTTAATAACATATAGATTATATAATCACATACAGTTTTACCTTCACAAAAAAAATATATAAAAAACATCAAATACGAATGATATAACATAAAATATCTAGAAACCAGAAAAATAGACTATGCATTCAAATGATTTTTTTTAATACCATTCCATTTTTGTATAAGTTATATTTAAAAGAAAAATTATATGTAAAATAAATTAAAAATAATTAATATAATTTTTTTTAAATAGGGGTTAATTCTATGTTTCATTTAGCTCTGTCAAGATCCGCTTTTACATATTAAACTAGTTTGAAACTCGTTCAGTAATTACTTAGGCTAACAAAATAAAATTGGTGATAAGATCAGTTTGAGAAAACCATATTTTATAAGTTGATATATAGAGAGACATGCATAATCTTGATTGCGACACCTATGTAATTGTTTTTTCAAACACTCTGGTCCGTTATATCTATGTAAACCAAGTGACTGTAGTCTAGTAATTAAATATTCACTTCGAATATCTTTTGTTAGTAGAGCTCGAGTCCTCCCAAATATGATGATTTCAATCACTTTTATTTCTAAACGCTTCAAAGCCCAAAAAAAACTGGATTTTATGGATTTCAGCATGGGGTTTTCTCGGTTAAAAGAAAACTAATATATGTAAAATATTTTTATGCAAAATGTGTAATTAATTTAAGAGTTATGGTAAAGTTTTGTTGTTCTTGTGCCAAATTGATTCTTGAATCTTGACCTCGAGTTTTGCAGCAAAGGAAGCTGCTTTTTCTAATTCAATCTAGTCATGTATACTCTCTCTCTTTTGTACAGATTGTGGCTTTAGCTTTTGTACACAAAAACTGCAAATGATGCGAGATAACATATCAAAACTCTGATCCATAAAAGTCTTTTGTATACTATTGACTCGTGTCTTGCTTATCTAATCGAAGCTCTTTTTTGAAGGAAGATTCCGGAATATTTGTCTGTGTTTTTTTTTGTTAAGTTCACCTTTTTTTCTGATCCATTGTGTTGGTTTTAATTCCACGTTTTAGTTTCGGTTTATTGTTTTCTTAATTTGATATTGAATGTTGCGACTCTTATGAAAAGTGTGTTAGCTCATACATCATAGTGAAGCTTATCTATATTTTTTTGCTTTTTGGACAATTTTTGAATCTTAATAACATTCGACATGTTTCAACAGCAGTGTCACCTTCACTTAATTTTGTCTTCATGCCTTTGGAATTTTTTTCCACTGGCTTGAGGGATTAATCTCTCTTAATGCAATTGACTTCTCTATTTGCAATTACCATATTAATTGAACTTATCTAGATCTATAATGCAGTAACCGTATATTGATTCACGACTACAAGTTATAAGTATATGTTAGTTCAAGAGGATTAAGTTTTTACAATTACAAGTCATCACATTTTATTTTCTTGGTTAATCACATCGATGTTGTGTCTCTTAATTTAATTGTGCTACAAGAAACTATTCGGTTGTCCAAAAATAGAATAATCTTCTAACTTAATTTGTTAATTTGCATTCTAGTATTCATTTTGCAGGTAGAAACCCAAATATAAATATACAACTAATCAAATGAATTAGTTCAACTTATTTAAATTGATTTTCAGCAAAGGTAATGGCATGATTTATATTAATGTACTTATTTCAGACAAAACAAAATTTATTTTTACCTATTTAGTTTAATGTTTTGATGTTCTTGTCGCAGACATGCTTCATGTCACCAAACTTTAGGAAAACTTGTGTTTGATCGGTTTTGTAAATTCAGAACTTTTGACTTTTTTTTCTATTCATTTTAATTTCTCTGTAAATTGTAAATTTGTAACCAGAAGAAACCCATCTGATTGATCTAGAAGCTCTTGGTTTTTTTTTTTTGTTAGCTCTATTAATATTATTTAATAATATGTGAATCATATAAACTTTCCTCACGTGTATTCCAACGTACGGCACCGTTTTAATGGTCTGAAAAAATCCACACGTGTGGATCCGACAGGATTACAAAATAGCCCTTACTTTGGAGCGTTTACGAAAGTCAAATCCAGGGGTATTGTTGTCACGAGGAAAGCTCTGAGCGGAGACGAGGAGTTTCCGTTATCCCTTTATATTATCTCTCTCTTTTCTCTCTCACAGACACAACAAACAAAGAAAGAAAGAAAGAAGAAAAAAAATCGCACGTTTCTCTCTTCCTTCTCGCGACAAATCTGATTAGGGTTTTTGAGAATCTTCATTGTGATTTCGAAATTCTTTACGCCTTTTTGTTGAATTTGCGCTTTCGGAATCATCTGCAAGCCATGGTTTCTGATTCGATCACCAACGCATCTGCTACTGCAGCCCCAAGCGCGAAGGATTTTGGAAAGAAGAAAAGGGTATGTTTTTTTTCTTCCCTATAAATCTCTTTCAATTTTCCTCAAATCTCATTCATTTCTCTAAATTTGACTCTTCTGGTTTCACTCTTTGATATGTACTGTGGTTATTTTTGGGGGTTTCTAATTGCATTGGGTCGCAGACGAACAGGTCAGCCAAATTGAAACAGAGCAAGCTTGGTCTCCGCCGTGAGCAATGGCTTTCTCAAGGTATGATTATAAAAGATCTATCTTTTTGTTTCCTTATGTTCCATTTACAAGAATTGATTAAGTTCTTGATTCTTTGGGATTTGGAATTAGTCTGTATTGATTTGGGTTTTACTATCAGTTGCGATGATTAACAAAGGGGATAAGGAGGACATCGATGCGAATCGAAAAACCAGAAGTGAGAAACCTGATCAGAGAGGCCCTCCGGTGGAGAATTTAGATGGTCAGGGTAGGGAAGAAGAAGAAGACAACAGTGGAACACATCGTCGGGAGAGCTTTATAGAGTCGATTTCAAATAGCCCTAATAGTATCCTGAGTGGCATAAATTCAATCCCCAATTTTAGTAGCAGCAGTAGCAGTGGGAGTGGTGGCTCTTGCTCTGGTAATATAACAGAGGAAGAGGACGCTGATGAGGACGGTTGTTTAGATGACTGGGAGGCTTTTGCTGATGCTTTAGCAGCTGATGAAGAAAAGCATGAGAAAGAGAATCCTCCTGAGTCATGTGAAGAGCATGAAAGTATAAAGCAATCAGCTTCTCCTAGGGATTCAATCAGTGGATCAGATGTGGCTGTAAGGGATGCAAAGCCGGATTGCCCGAGAACTATGTCAAGGAAGCAAAAGAGCAACCAGGCATGGAGGCCAGACGATAAGCTCCGTCCTCAGGGTCTGCCGAATTTGGAAAAGCAGCGTAGTTTTCCGGTCATGAACTTGCATTTTAGTTCTGTGGCAGTGCCATCGTCATGCCCCATTTGCTACGAAGATCTCGACTTAACAGATTCTAATTTCTTACCATGCCCTTGTGGATTCCGGCTCTGCCTTTTCTGCCACAAGACGATCTGCGATGGAGATGGGCGTTGTCCAGGTTGCAGAAAGCCTTATGAAAGGAACACAATCAAGGTTGAGGCTAGTGTTCAAGGTGGTGGTCTGACTATTCGGCTTGCTCGTTCTTCTAGCATGTTTTGCAGGTCATGAAGAAAGAGTATCTCGCTTTCCTCGGACTGTGTCTGTTTGTTTTCTCTCTTCTTTTTCTTTTCCTCGCATTTTTCACCTGTCTTTAAAACTCTTTAGATATGGGTATAGGATTTGTCTTTTGGCACCTGAGAACTATGTTCTACGTTCTTCTATGTCAATGACTCTTCTTCGTCTGAAACATGTGGTGGTGGTGGTGATGTAGAGTGGTGTGTGTGAGTACATAAAATGGTACACGAATTTCAAATACATAAAGTTGCAATAAGTCTCTTTTCCATAGCCTCCAAGAACCTTGCTTATCTGTAATATTCGAAAGGTATCATTTTATACCTTCTGATATCTTAGAAATGGACCATGAATGTTATATTATTCCACTTCTCTGTCTCAACACAGCATATTAAGATTATATTCCAATTGCTATGGCCTGGTTTTGATGTGATTGATCTACTTCCCCCGTTGCTATATGATATGCATCCTTGAAGTGATTGTACCAGTGCAGACAGATCTGGCCGGAACCCCTTGGTAAAGTGAAAATTTACTCTTGTATCTACTTGTGTTTAGGAAAACATATACTTGAGCCAAGCTTTCATATCCAACAGAAGGGAAAATTGAAGTTTTAAACTTCAGGTTGCGTTTTGTTCATTTTCTTAATTAACTATTGTACTAGCTAGAACATGCAGCGTTTGCACAGCCAAATATTTTGAGGTTTAGAGGTTAGCAATGTTATAAACAATTTTTAATAACCTGAAACTCCTTTCTGATATTTTTTTGTTCTATTTCACTGTGTATTTCCTTTTGTCAACGCTAAGGAAGGTTGTGTGTTGCTGGTTCATGCTATTTGATATGGCTTTAGGCTTGTTTCTCATTCTAAGATCACTGTGAAATGGAAAGCAAATTTGACATTAGAACAGAGAGCTATTACATTACTTCACGATGACCTTAGAACAGGTTTTCTTATTTTTAAGGTCATCCTGAAGTGGAAACCAAATTTCAAAACATTAGAACAGAGAGCTATTACATCTCTTTATTGCACAAATGTAGACAAGGAAGTTACAATACCTTAAACAATCACTTTTTCAGGTTTAAGTGGCTCTTGCTTCACCCATACGCTCTCGCAGTGGAGAATAGAGTTTGTGTTCCTTCGGAAGTGAATGCCACCACTTTCTAAATGTTGAACCCTCCAGAAAAATTTGCTCACCATCTACTTCCTTGTCTCTGATCCATCCTTCAAGCAACCGTTCTAAATTTTTAACCCTTACCTCAACTGTTTCATACTTTTTTTCCCTGATTTCTTCAACCTCAGCCCAAAAGCACGATCCGCAAGCTGATTCCTTTATCTCTTCTGCAGTCCTTCCTGTTTTCAGTAGTTTATGCTCGTACCCTCTCTGAGCGTGTTTGTAGCGATTTGGTCTTCCTTTTACCATATAAGGCCCTGTGTCTTCGTTCTTTAAATGTCTGTGGTAGTTTGCAATATCAAGTGGTTCGACTAATGTGCGGTAGCGAGTTGCTTGATCGATCCACTCTCTGCGCCCCTCGAATCCATCGGGAAGTTGACCTTTCTTCACTAAACCCAGCACCTCGTCGTATATACCAGCTAATTCCGCTCTATTGACGTTCGCTCTGAAGTCTTTCTCTTCATTAGAATCCTTGAAGGAATCATAGTACCCGTTTTTATGAGTACGACACCTTGGCTTGTATTCTTCCTCTATCCATAATAGCTTCTCTTCTATTTTAGGCAGTTTGGTGTCTATCTTACTTTGATTATCAACTCGTTGCTTCTCTGCCTCAAATGCAGCACGAACGCATTCTCTGGCTCTTGTACTCTGCCAAAAAAAGAATCATCAATGGTACTACAAGTGATCTTTATTTATCTTATTCTGCCAAAACATACAAGAATCAAGCTGTGGAGCAAAGAGAGAAAGATTTACCAGTCCGAGGTCTCTGAGCGCAGATTCTTCATCCAAATGCAAATGATGATTATACAATCTCGCCATATCCTCATAGCTACGATGATGTCTTATGCTTTCATATGGAACTAGAGACAATTCATGCTCGTTGCTGGACTGAGAAGCGTAAAACAGAATTTGAAGAATGGCGTCCGAGTTGTTCACTGCGACCAATCTCGTCCCTGTAGAGAAGAAAAAAGTTCCTGCGGGTCTATAAGGACTCAGCTCAAGGAAACTGGAAAAAGTTTCCAGAAACGCCTCTCCATTTCCAATCAATTCAAGGACGGCTTGGTGGGCAACAGTTGCTGTGTCTTTCATCACCGTTGTGTAAAACCCTGCGTTGTTCTGGTCGTTTTCTTGGATCGAAGCTCTAGGATCCAATTGGCAAAGAACATGAGGCAGAGCTTGCTTTGTTGATGCCTTTCTAGCAAGCATAATCCGAGGGACAATGTCGAATCTTGTGACGAAGTTCACGAAGAACCGGCTCCAGTTCTCTCTCCCAAGAGCATGCTTGAAGACATAGTCACCAACCAAAGGAGCTCCAAAGGTGACACAGAGAGGCTCAGGGAAACCACTCTGCTTTTTGAAGTAGTTCTCCAAATACCAAATTGTTGCTAAGATTGCAGTTGCACCTCCTGAAGAATGTCCTGTGAACACTATCCGTTGACTTTTTTTACTGTCGACCACCTGAGAAGGCAAGTTTCAGACATAAATGAGTCAGATGTTTTGGACTGAAGTTGAAAAAATTCAAAAGAGTTTTTTACTTACAGATTGAATAAAGAAGGTTCTTGGAGAAATGAGAACATCAAGATTCTTAAGGAAAGCTTGGTTCACGGTAGCGTCAACGTCGTTGCCAATGCTCCTCATACAAGGGAACTGATCACGCTTCATCTTAATATCTCCGAAGAGAGACTTACTCTCCGGAGCAAACCAATCTTTCTCCGAGAAAGATGGTCTGAAGGCGAAAAAGACGATTTCCCTTTCTTCTTTTTTGTGAAAGTGCTCGGTGCTGTAAGCTTTGGTCGATGCCATCCATGAGCTGGTGATAAGATCATGATTGATTCCGGCAAGAGGTTCTAACGCCATTGATCTAATCACTTTCTTGTGGACTTTTTCTCTCTTTGTTCTGGATCTTCTTGCTTATGGTCTCTCTTCTTCTCTGCGGATTAATTGTAGATATAAAGGCAGACATGGAGGGAGGAGTAATTACCAAAAGTACCCATCGAAAACGTGAGCAGGTTTCACTGAAACAATGGATTTTTTGGGGATATTCAAGGAACTGTATACTCTATGATTGTTTATAGTTGACTCTCTGGCTATTGAGGACTAAGTAAACGAATCTTAGCCGTCCACGTGGAGAGTAATAGCACTGTACTTCCGACATAACTGGGATTTCGCAGAAACTCTGATTAAGGACATAGAAAAAAACATTCACCTCTTGTCCGAAAGTTTTTCTTTGTGTTATCTTATGAATCTTGCTTTCGAAAATTTGTAGCTTGACTTTTGCAGTCATCGTCTCCAATTTGTAGTTTCGGATTTTGCATTAACTCTGTACAATCTACATCGGTGGGATTTTACAGTAACTTATAGATATTTTCTTTTTGTCGGAAATATACAATAGTTTTTTTAGCTTGACTTGAGTTTCGGATTTAGTCTTCGTCTCCTAGTAGAACTTTGCTTTACCCTCTGTTTAAAAAATATTATCCGAAGTAAACCGGATAATCTTCCACATATCAAACCGGTTCAATTTCTTTCAGTTGACCTAAAATAAACCGAAGCTGACTTCTCGCCAGTTCTTTGTCTATCCGGTTTGTTCAGAAAGACTGTTTTGTCGAGGAGCTCTTCGATTTGACTTTTAGATTTGTGAAATATACGAACCGGCTTATAATCAAATTTCATTGGGTCCGGTTCGGTTTTGAGTGAGGTTTTCCAAGCAAAAGAAAGACTCAGAGATCCAAATTTAGTTTTTCCTTTTCAATTCGGTTACATTTGGGTAAGAGAACTGAATAGATTTTAAAAGTCTTAAATTATATACTACTAAAATCATAATAAGTTTTTTTTGTTGATCATTTACAATAGAGTCTAAGTTTAGTTTTGGTTTTGCTTAAACCGAATTACAAAATCTTTAGAATTTTGATACACGTATTTGCTTCTTTTTAAAAAAAAAGCAATTATACAAGTATTTGCCTTCAAAAAGGCCAAAAAAAAGTCTATGATTTATCGTCTTGGTCATATTAAAAAACCCAAATTGGGAAATTTCTAGGAAATGTCATTAATTGTGGTCCAACATTTTAAATAACTAACTTTATCTCTCTGGATTCGTACCATGTTGACAGCCTTAATTTAATTAGACAAAAAGATTAGCTTGACTTTATGTAAGGAATTGTACTAATCCTTTCCTAAATCATTATTTAATTTTCCTTGACGATTATAATATTCTTATTTGGGTGTGTTAAGTAAACAACGCCTTTTCCACGTAAAGTTAAAGACAAAAAAAGCACAAAACAATAACAAAACCATTTTACATATCTCATGTAATGAAAAAAAACTATCTGTCCTCTCTAATGAATCCCATTAATCTTCTGGCTAAAATTTACATTTCTAATTTATGAAAACCCTTCATCAGTCCTCACTGATTCTATCAGCAAAAAAAAAAAACTGTTAAGGTCCCAAAAAAATCTTAAGCTGCAAAGAATCAGTACATGCTTAAGTGTGTGTGAATCTTTGAGACCTTTTCTACGAAGCTTTTTTCAAAGATCATATCATCGAATATGAGAAAGAAAAAAAAATTCAAATCTTTGCACGTTTTAGCTGCGAGTAGATATCATTAGCTTCTAGTTCTCTCTTGTACATAATATTCTTGAAAGCTCTTTCCTCAACTTTCATTAAAGAATCTCTTAATCTCTTCACATCAGCTAATTTCACAGGCTTTAACAAGAAATCTTCAGCACCTTCTTCAAGACATCTGAATTATTAAAAAAACCACAAAGAGAATCGAATGTTAGTGATCTAATTACATAAAGTTGATAGCTTTAATATAGAAGATGGCCAGCTCATAATTAATAAGCAATTACATTATTAGACTTTAGTTTTGGTACAGATATGGTTCATTAGTAATAATAAGCAAAAGCATGTGAGGTGTCTATCACGAAGATGGGAAATATATAAATGACCCTACCTAAGATTATGCAAACATGAAATTAAAAGCATATATTATAATTTTTTGGGGGTTTTATAACACATCACCGGCAATAGAATCAAATCTCAAGAGAAGATCTTGCTTAACTTATGATGTATTATTCTTTTCTTATTTTGTAGCCACAAGAAACAATTTATTCATTATTATATATTCCTAAATATCCTTTATTAAAATTTTATTAAATCTTTTAAGGACCCACTAAAGTAAACACCAAATCTTAGCTTGATCAAATTATACAACCACTACCAATGTTAACCATGATGGTTAAAGAATCATTTTTTTATCATACAAATCTAATATGATTATACAACAATTAAATTTAGGTCAATACATATCGGTTAACGGTATCTTTTTAAAAATTCCTAATTAGTGTGATTACTTAAAAGTTTCCCTAAACAAAACACTTTTTAATCATCCGTATCTCCTAAAGTAATAAATGCACAAAATCTAAGTAAATTAACTTTAAACAAGGATTAACTAAGGATCGTGATTACAGAGAATATGAAAATATACCTATCGATACGTGGCAAAATGTTCTCTGACGACATAATCACAACTGGTATTTCTCTGAAAGCTGATGATTCCTGTAAAAATTCAAAATAAATTAGATCAAACTTTCATTTAATTTGCTAAATTCGAGATCATCAAGAAAAAAAACTTACTTTGATCTTCTTCAATAATTCGTATCCAGTCATCCCAGGCATAGAATAATCCGTCATTATCAAATTAATCTTCAGATCCTGTAATATTATTCAAAATCAAAATCTTAAATATTACTAAAATTAAAATGGATTCTAAACAAAACAAACATTATGATTATCAGATTCTATTACCTCAAATCCAACTGAATCATTGTCTCCATCTAATCCAAGATATTGCAAAGCTCTTGTCGCACTATCTACAACAGTAACTGAGAATTTAAAAAAAAAAAACTGTCAGATTTTTTCGAAAATCCACAAAACGAAAACGATGAAAAGACATAAACATCAGTTTTTTACCTTTACAAGACGAGACTCTGAGCAATCGCTCGATGAATTTCCGATCGACGATGCTATCGTCGACGGCGAGGACATGAAGAAGCTCCGGCGATCCTAAGGAAGAAGTGTCGTTGGATATATCCAACTTCTCCGGACGCAAAACCTCAGCCATTTCAAAGAGAATCTGCGATTATGTGAGGAGAGAAAAATAAACAGTGAGAGATTTGATTTTGCAGAAACAGAGGATGAAGGAAATGAGTGGAGATTTGGGATTTATAAGGAAAATGAAAAGAGAGGGAAAATATGATATCGAGAGATTCTGACAGATCTTTGCAAATCTGTGGGATTTTGTCTGTCGATAGCGCGTGGAAATTATTTGTTTATTCTGTTTCCAAAAAGTCTTATTCAAATTTGGCAAAACACTACTATATATATATGTAATAAAATAAAATCATGTAATAAAGTTTTTCGAAGAAATAAAATCAATGTGTCAATTTCATATATATTTTTTTGTGAAGAATAGTCAAATAATGATGAGTGGTGAAAATCATATAGGAGATTCTGGAAGAGTAAAGAAAAAAAAGCAGATCGAATTGGAAATCGTATCATGACGATCTCTCGATTATTGTTCATATCATGGAACTTTGATTTGTATTTGTACATTTCCAATAATTTTGTATTTTTCTTGATTTTTCCATTTTAAAGAAATGTACTAAAATAGAACATGTAAAATTCGATTTTTTAAAAAGAACATGTAATAAAGAAAACTTCTAATGCAAGAAAAAAAATCATTCTAAGCCTTTGTTTTCTCAGAAAGTAGTCCAGTTTTTTTCAATTTTTGTTTTGTTTTTTTTGCTGCATATGTTTAGTGGAGCTAAAATTGCTTTTTTAGGGTTTATTAATAGACTGATAATTTGCATTGATTTTAAATAACTTTGTCTTAATTAACCAATGATTAAGAAATTTAGTTACAGTTACAGTATGTTATTTGATTAAGTGTTTTCCATTTACGAATTCAAATTTGATGTTATTTATTTAACGATTTTAGAACACAAGTGATGGATTAAAACATAGATTTGAAATAAAAGAGAAAAAGATAAAGATAAATTATGTTTAATGATTAATTAAAAGTCTATACTAAATTCAGGTAAAATGAAAATGTGTTTTGTCTATGTGGATTTTTGGTTAACTCCACTCTATGTGAAGTTTGACTGTTCGGGAATAGATGAGTTTGTATCATAAAGAATGATTATGATCACGAGAAACGAATGTTTTATTTTATGACCCTTAAATTTGAAAACATTCGACATATAATTAGAAAGTTTGACAAGCACATAAGATAGACTATGTTCAATGGTTGATTTATTCAACATTCTCCCTTTTTGTTTTTGACATTTTACATCATTTTCTTTTTCTTTCATCTAATAATTTAACATTTACTTTCTTTTATCTTTTCTTTCATATTCTTATTTTCTTACAGTGAAAAAAATATATATATGTCCGAACCAAATGAATCAAATCTCATAAAACATAAAAGAGATTAATTTACTATGTAGTAATTAATCTCAAATAATATATTAATTTGTATTCACTCTAAAAGATTCAATATCAAAGAATATGCAAAGATTACAATTGGTGAGATAGTTACAGTTTCAGTTTGTAACAAAAAAAAAGGAAGATTAAAAAAAAAAAAAAAACAACTATTCGACACAGCCGAAGCGAGAACGGGGCGCTAAGTTATGGAAGAGGAAAAAGCGGCTGCATACTACGACGAGCTCACGCGTAAAGGAGAAGGAGCTGCTCGCTTCAAGCAAGGCCTCGGCTTTTCCTCCGGAGCTGACGCCGCCGTTCCGGTGAGAGGATCAGCGATCGCATCCTCCTCCTCGTTTCTAAACCAGTTCGTCAAGGCTTCTTCCAACCCTAAATCCACCGAAAACGATTCCGAGATCCGATCAATCAGAGACAAGTTGAAGAAGAAGAAACCTGAAGATCAACATCATTCTAGGGTTTCAGAGAGGAGCTACAGAGATTCGAGCGAACGGCGTCGTTATCGGAGTCGAGAGAGGGATGAGAGAGATAAAAGCCATAGAAGGAGGAGCAGGAGCAGGAGTGCAGAGAGCCGTAGTAGGTACGGGGATAGAGAGAGACGGAGGAGGAGGAGCCGGAGTAGGAGTTCGTCCCCGAGTAGAGAACGAAGGAGGAGCGAAGATGATAGAAGAGGAAGGAGGAGAGAAGATGCTAAGGAGAAGAAGATTGATTACTCGCGGTTAATCAATGGCTACGATGTTATGGTAATGGTATACTGCCTTGTGTGTTCCAGATTTTGATGCCCTTTTGTTTATTCTTGCTATGTTCACCAGATTCAGCTTCGGTTACTAAAATTCGCAATGTAAGATTCTCTTTGCTCCTCCCTTTAGAGTTTGGTAGTTAAGGGTAATAAGAACATAGCAAGTGCCCTTTACATCATCCTCAAGGTTGGATTGGCATTGTGACATTTGAAATGCCTTATCTTTTAAGATAACCCATGGACTCCGATTTGGTACAACTATTCTTGTCAAGCTCTTTCTTTGTTTATGGATTTGGATTCTGTATTTTTGTTGTCGTTGTTTGGTGTGTGTGTCTTTGTGATAGTTATATCCATTGATATTCTAAGGGCCTGTTGTTTTGCTTTCTTGAACAGTCAGCTGCTGAAAAAGTGAAGGCCAAGATGAAGCTCCAGCTTGATGAAACTGGTAAGTTAGTCGGTCCCATTAGAGAGATTACAATGATTCTGCTGTCCATGCTTCTAGCAGCTCAGATCTGATTCTCCCGACAACATCTTTTCAGTGGGATCCATCTTTGGAATGGTACTGTAAATCGGTGGGGCTGTGTTTGGCACTTCATGTCTTGGCATTGAGTACTGATAAGGCTTTCTCATTAGTCTAGTGCAAGACTATTGAACTAGCTTAGAAGTTTTGTATCGAATCGTAGCCTTAAGTTGGTTAGTTTTTTATGGTTCAAATGGATGTAGGAGACTGCTTTGAGGTATTCTAGACTTGTCTAGGGTTCTGGTTATTCGAGAAATCGCTCATCTCATTATATATGATGTAGTTTTGTGGGGCTGTGTTGTAGCTCTGTATCTCTTGGCATTGAAGATGCAATGTACGATACTCCTTGGAGAAGACTTTCCCTATCTTTTCCCTATCAGTAAAGCAAAACCTTACTTGGTTTCTAATGACATCATAGATCTTCATAGCAACTTTGCATATAAGGAGAATTGGTACAAACCCTTAACTGTGATAGATAGTAAATATGTAAAGGGTTTAGTGGTATATGAAGAGAACTTCATGGTAACCGAGAAAGAATAAAAAAACAAGAAAGATCTACTCTGTCCGTAAATAAGATTCCTCGCATCTTTTACCTTGCGAAAACGTTCGTATCCGGTCATGTTTATTTCCTCTCCTTGAAGTTAATGATCTTGCTTGAATTGCAGCTGAGAAAGATACCAGTAAGGGTGCAGGATGGGAACGATTTGAGTTTGACAAAGATGCTCCACTTGATGATGAGGAAGTAGAAGAAGGTCAGTTCCCTGTGAATTTCTACATGAACTCCCTGTTTTCCATTGTACAATAGAGCTAAAAAGTCTTTCTCAGTTGCTATGTACTCTTGATGCTAAAAACTTCATATGATTATGCAGGTACTGATGATGACGCTGCCTTAGTCAAGCGCATGGGACAGAGCTTTAGATTTAATGCCATTGAGGTGTGATGAGTCATCATTATCTTTCATTGTTCACTCACTATTTACAAGATTTCAACAATTAGACCTTCAGACAAATTATATGGATGATGATAAACTCGCAGGCGAAAAGGGAAGAGCAACTAAAAGCTGCCCACGATGAAGCCATGTTTGGAGCACCCACAGGCCAAACCCCAACCGATAGCACCGACGATGATGGTACAGAGACAACTAATGTAAAGGACAATGGGGGAGAAAACAACAGTGGCACGATAAGTCTTCTTAGTGAAAAGGTAAAACTTCTTGAGCTCTCTTTCATTTCTTTTGCTCTTGAACCAATCGATCCTTGGAGCTCCACTTACAGTACGTACATCATAAACTTGCTAATCTCATACTTTGGTTTATAGGTGCTTGCAAAACAGCAAGGATCTTGGCGTGATCGGGCTCGCAAGTCATGAATCCCAATGAAAGTCAAGAACATTGTAGTAGTTTATAGATGTTGGTCCTGCGATGTGTTGACTTTTAATTTATAGAAATTTTGTTGATCTGATTTAAAATGGTTTTACTCGAAATTTTGATACTCACATCTTCGTTTGTGATTCATATAGATTGACAATTGATATGTTGAATATAAAGTATTAGTTATTATACTGATGAAATTAGAGTTAGTCCGCAATCTAGTTTATCAATGGATCAACAACAAACCTTATTTTATATCGTTAATTAGTGAAAACCTAAAAATAGAAGCAGAAATACATCAATTTTCATTGACTAATACAATTATGTTAATATTTTCTAAAATACTATAAACTGATATTGTAGTATAATCATAAAATAAACAAAGGAAATATCATATATAGGAAATTTCAAAACTAATTTAAGTCAAGAGTCAAATTAATTTCCAGATTTTTCAACGATCAAGAAGATCATAATTGCAAAAAATTACTTATAACTATTTTTGGGGGTAAAAAAATAAGAAGATAAGAATCGTATCTTGCAACTTGCCCATTTGCAATCGTTAGTAGCGCGTGAAAGAAACCGTTCCTCGAACGACTACACGGACAGATGTCAATACTCATTGGCTTCAAGCTGGACGCCTCGCTGCCAATCAGAAATTAGCTTTTGAATTTCCGAAAATTACAGAAAATAAAAAGAAATTTATTTTATTAATTTTATTACACTTCCCGAAAAAAACGTAAAAAAAAACCTAAAAGTCAAATATAAAGGCTAGTAGGGTCTCTTTGCGTCTCCCTCAACATTCTCAGAGAAGCCGTCTTCCTCCTCCTGTAATCTCTCCGTCGACATCTTCTCCGCGATTCCAATGTCGAGCCGTTGGTTGAGACCTGAGGTAATTTATCCGATCTTTCATATTTTTTGATTTCCCGGATCGAAGTCCATCCGTTGATTCTCTTTTGACTTCGTTTTCCTTTCGAATCTCCAAGTGCTTCGTTTTAGATCTGGAGTTCGATTTTTCTAAGATTTGGCTCATGAATCAAGCTGAGAACATGTTTCGTTGTTTTTTTTGCTTTCTCTTGCGATAGGTGTATCCCTTGTTCGCCGCTACAGGAGTCGCCGTTGGGATCTGCGCGTATTCGTTGATAAGGAACATCACCGGAAATCCGGAAGTGAGGTTTGTATCTCTTAACTTCTGTGGTTTTGATTCCGTTTTAGATCCTATGAATAATTTTTGGCAGTCTCTTGTTGTGTGTGTGTCGCATGGAGATATTGTTTTGTCAAAACGAAGTAGTTTAATGAAGACACTCTGTAGTATACGAGTACAGAAACTTAGGCCAACTTCTATAAATAGGAATCACTTCTACTTCATGAGCAGCATATCGTTCAAAGGCTGCATCTTTTATGATTCAATAGGGAGTTTTGTTAAAGACTTTTGAATGGTAATCAGTAACGCAATTCGAATATTAGATTATGCTTTATGCGACGCAACAGAGCAGCAACATTCAATATAGCTATTTAGTGTCTGAAGCAGAGATGTTGAGCTTTTGGTACTCTGAAAACTTCTTGCTTTAGGGTTTGTGTTTTAGTGTTTTAAAGGTTTTGTTTTTCTTCTGAATTCTCATAGATGTACGAAGGAGAATAGGGCTGCTGGAATTTTGGATAACCATGCAGAGGGAGAGAAGTATAAGGAAAATTTCCTGAGGAAGTATGTTCGCAACAAGCATCCAGAAATCATGCCTGGAATCAACAAATTCTTCACTGATCCTAAATACTGAAGAACCACCCTCCTGCGCACTGCTTTGTTATATTGTTTTCTGGAATTGAATCTCTTCCATTGTGATATAAACCTCATTTGTCAATTTCACATTGTGGATGTATCCAGCTGAGACCACTTATTATTATGCTGGTGGCTTATCTTTGTCACCTTTAAGCAGAGAATAACAAACTATTTGTAATGAAAATTTCTGTTTGGAAACATAACTGTAGTTTATATTGACATAAACCTCAACTTTTGATTCAAACCATAGGAGACAAACAAGAATTTGAGACAACCAAGTGGTAATGAAAATCAAAAGAGACTTTGTTCCGAAAGAGAGATTATATTAACCAAAATGATAAAGATTCTAGTTGTGTCATGAATTCAGTTAAAACAGAGAAATTTGGAAATAAAATCGGAGGAGTATCCCAATATTGATATTAACACACCTGTATGTTATGGACACTACTCGAATGCCAGAGTGCACATAGAGAGGGAGAGAGAGGTCAAATCATTGATAAAAGAAAATGCTCGGTATCAAATCTCTAAATCAAGGGGCAACGGAACAACCATCTTGGTTAAGTATATTATCTGGAAGTTAGGTTATAAACAAGCAGAATCTGCTGTGACAAAAGAGATGGATAGATAACCAATGGTGTACGAAGATTACAAATTAAAAGTGTACAAAGATACAAGTTCAAAGTGTACCTGATGGAAGACATTCTCTCTCTCAAAGAGCTTTTGAGTATTGGGTACAATACAACTAAAGAGGAAAATGCTCGATGTCCATCGACGGAAAACCGGTTTGCGCCATTCTGATCCCTCTGAGTAAACTCTTTGCCTTTTCTTTTTCCTAAAAAACAAAAATGCCATCTCGTCACACTATGTGTAATAATAAGTATCAGGATACTCGATCCTTAAAAATTAGGTGGTAACAATGGAAAAAACAAGCTGGAGCAAAAAAACTTACGGGGCCACTATAATCGAGAAGACGAGTGCAATACACTTCTGCTTCTTCAAACTTCTTGTGGGTCTTGAAATGTGTAGCGAGAAAAACCAAAGCCTCAAACATGTTTGGTCCTTCTAATCCCTCAGCATCCATTCTCTCTAAATCCTTCTCGAAGTAAAATGCAGCTTCTTCATTATGTCCAAGCTTCTGGTGAAGCTTTGCCAGCTGGTTAAGAGCTATTCCTTCCGTGTCAGTACAGTTGACAGCTCTTTTGTAACACTTGATGGCTTCCTCAAGCATGTAAAGCTGTTCGGTTTGATAACATTTAGCCATGGCTATCCATAACCTAGAATCATTCGGAAGGAAGAATATGGATTTGCGGAAATAGTGAAGTGCATAGAAAGGCATCCCCATCATCTCATATGCTTGTCCTAACCCATACCAAGCTCGGTAGTCACATGGGTTTATATCAACAGCTCGTCGATATGCATCAATTGCAGCAGGAGTGTTCTTCATCTCAACATATTCATGGCCCATGAGGGTCCACGCAGATAAGTACTTCTTGTTCAGTTTTAAAGCTCTCCGGAAGTACATAACAGCTTTCTCATGCTGCCCTTTTAAACTGTAGTAGTTGCCAATGATGCAGCAAGACTCAGGTCTGTATTTATCAGTCAAAAACACCTTGTGTGCCAGGTAACTCAGTGCAGCACATGCTTCTTTTGCATACAGAACATTGGAATACAAGTCCATATCTTCCACACGATACGGATCATTTCTCAGAAGCTCTTCAAACATGATTTCAACCTGGTCAAATTCCCTAAGACTATACTGAGCTTTTGCAGTTTGAGCTTGGATATAATTGCTAAAACTGAAAATACCTTGCAGATATTCGTACTTCGCCAATGACTCAGTGTGCATTCTGAGTTCTTGATAAGCATTGGCAAGAAAAAACTCCTTCATCCAGTGATTGCTTAAGTTAAGGCTATTCAAGATTTCGATCGAAGTGCACAGAGACTGCAGCTCTGACCAGGCATTCCAGTTCCATGGATAGCTGTTCACAGACTCCACGAGGCTGGCACGGGCAAGACTATCATTTCCTTTTTCTTTGAGAACCACACCATACAAGTATAATCCAAAAGAGTCAATTGCTCCGGTCCTCTTCAGGGCTGATAATTCCCTCTCTAAAGATACCAGTTCACGGTTTATGGCATCACTCTTACCCAAGGGGCCTTCAAGTTCTATCATTTCTTCCTCTTTCCGTTTTTCTCCAGCCTTCATGGAAAGGTTGAACAAAGTGGATGACATGTTATACATTATTATTGGTTTAAATGTAAATAGGTGTGGGGCATATATAAAACTTCACAACAAAATAATTCCATAAACATTTGCAAATTATTATCTTTAAACAGGAAGAACATCTTCCAATTAAGATCTTTCCTGAATTAGTTGCATACCCTAAGATCTCTTGTAGTCATACAACATATTAGTGACTGATTTATCAGTGGAAGTTTATGTTATTGTCATATATTGCATTTACAAGCAGCAGCCTAAAAGGCCAAGGGAAAAATAACCCTCACAAAACATTGGAGCAACTTTCTAAAAAATTCATTCCATCACTCCATTTTAATAGAATATAGAAGCTCGAGCTAAATCAAAAGGAATAGATAACTCAAAGGAACATACCAGATAAAGGGCATAACAACGCAAGAATACTGATTTCTTGCTCATTTGATCACGAAGCACATGGGAAGCTCGTCTGTACTCTCGACAATCAAAGTATGACTTTGCTAAAAGGTAAAGGTCACCATCAATCACTTCATCTTCTTCAGGCAGAGGAGTAGCTGCTTGAGAGAAGCCAACGGAAGGTTGGGGTGTTGAAATAGATTCATTGGTGCTAAACCTTCTCCGGATGCTTGAGCTTCCTCGCTGGAATCTCGTATTCGAAGGTGTAAAATTAGATGGGTCTTGCTCTATCCCAACAAGCTGCTCTCCTGCCCTGCAATGGTGAAAGCACGTCAGATATGGAACTGGCTAATATTTCATCACCACTGAGTTACAATGTGAGTACTAAGAATTGAAACTTTTACTTCATACTTCGCAAATGAGATGGAACCAAAATCTGAAATTACCATCAAAGAACACATTTTTATTCAAGCAGTCGAAAAGAGTCGAGCTCAAACTTGGACACAGATCTCAAACATATCAGAACACGAAACCCATATAGTCCCATGTCAATAATACGGAGTTGAAGTTATCCGAAACCAAATTGGCGACAACAGTGAATCCGAATCCGCAATTCTGCTTAGCCGGCATCGGAATCCGATCATTTACAGTTTGCCCAGATTAAAAAAAAGCCAAATCGTAACGAAAACTGAAAAAAAAATTCAATTTTCGATGGGACCAATGTAGCAGCGAGCTCGAAATTACAACAATGAGAGAGATTGCATAAGATTAGGGTTTTTAAGAAACGAACCACTTTGCGGCGGAATATAAACAACGGTCGCTAAGCTGTCGGATAGCCGCACGGATCTCGTTGCGACAAGTCTCTTTGGAGACCATAGCAGAAACTGTGTTAAGTTAACTGTTAGGAAAAAGAGTCGAAGAAGAATGAAGAAGCTGTTCTTCGTCGTGGAGAGAGATTTCTGAAACATCGCGCCCTCCATCCAATCATTTTGAAATTAGAAAGAGAAAACGTCTTTCTTGGGCCTGTTTATTGTTTGTTATCAACTTTGGGCTTCAAAACAGGCCCATAAGGTTAAGCAAACACAGAAAATAACACTTTTTGAAAAAAATGTTTTTTTTACATAATTAATTGATTGAGATTCAGTAGCGTATATTTATTTGAGATCCACAATTCTGTCATAGTGCATTTAGCTTTAGTTTGGTATTGGAAAAGTATACGACAAAGGTACAAAACTATTAATCAAGAAGAACTTAACTTAGGTAATGAACAACAAAACAATAATTTATTTGTCACTTAGACATTTAGAATAATAATGGTAATAAAATTAATCAGAGATACACAGTGATTTTGCAAGATTATGCAAATTAGTAAAACACAATCTTCTATTATTACTAATCAAAATTTTAGAAAATATGTGCATTTACACCGACTGAATCTGATATTAACTACTGCGCAAAATTTTATAAATCAAAAGGTTTAATTTTTCCAAAACCAAACCTAAATTTGACCAAGTTAGTTTTAAAATCATACAAAACCAAAGCTCCTTACAGCTTTACTTTGAATCAAAATAGATATTTTCAAAATAAATTATATTTAATTAGTATGATTTAAAATTTCAAATGTAATTATTGTTATCAGTTCATAAATTTACGCTAAACTGAACCGAAAAATATTGGTAAAGAAGATTTTCCAAACCGAAAAACAATAAAAACCGATAATTCCGACCAGAACCGACCACAGAACCGTAAGCGAAACAGCTTTACCACATTTGAGAGGAGTGTGCGTGTGTGCGGGAAGAAGGAGGAGCCAAAAACGAGTGAATTCAAATTGGCGCTCAAGCTTTTAAGTTTTAACGTACCTTCCCCCCATTTTTTTCGAATCTAATTTTCTTAAATCCCTCCCCAAATTATCAATCTGTCGATTCCGTCAAACATGTCAGATCTGCCGCCGGAAAAATCCAAAATGGCGCTCTCTTCATCTTCTTCCATGCCGGAATCTTCTTCCTCTCTACACCATTCCTACAGCCGGAAGCAGAAATCTCTTGGCCTTCTTTGTACCAAGTCTGTACCTTTTCGCTCTGGTGATTTTTTTTTCTCAGTAAAGTTTGTGTCTTGAATTCTGTTCTGATTAACAATCGTGTTTCTTCTTCCTACTCCCCAGTTTCTTAGCTTTGTATAATCGACATGGAATCGAAATGATTGGGCTTGATGACGCTGCCACAAAATTAGGTTTTTGTTCTTCCCCGACCGAGTTTCCGACTTTTGTCTGTAACTTATTTCGTTTCCGCTCGGATCTGAATTTAATTGGGGTTTTGGGATTTTTTTTTGTTTCTCCAGGAGTTGAAAGACGGAGAATCTATGATATTGTTAATGTTCTGGAGAGTGTTGGGGTGAGATTTGTTTCTTCACTGCTTTTATTTTCCGTGAATCTGATCTCTTATGTTTGCTGAGTCTGATAATTTTCTTAGGTTTTAACAAGAAGAGCAAAAAATCAGTATACGTGGAAAGGATTTGCCGCAATTCCAGCAGCGTTGAAAGAGCTTCAAGTGAGTTTCTTTTAGTTTTGTTCTCGAAATGAAGAAGCTCGTTTCTTTGCATGGTGTATCGATTTGATTTAAGTATTCTCATAGGTAGTGTTCATGATGCAGGAAGAAGGGGCTAAGGACACTTTTCACCGTTTTTATACCAACGAGAATGTCAAAGTAGGTGATTTGTATTGGGTTTGTCTCTATTTGTCTTGAAATTGTTCTCTTCATGCTTCTTATGCTTTTAAGGTCTGCTAAATTTCAGGTATCTGATGATGAGGATGATGAGGAAGAGTCTTCTCAGCCTCATTCTAGTAGCCAGACTGACAGCTCAAAAGCTGGCTCCCTTCCCCAATCTTCAGATTCGTCAAAGATAGGTACTTGTGTGTGTGTGTGTGTGTGTGGGTTTTGTTCCAGTGCTAAGTAGACTGAATGATGTACCAAGTTCTTGGTTAGAATGAGCCATCTTTATCAATCATATAAGTGGGACGGCCTTTACAAAGAACAGATAGGATTCATTAGATATATTGTGGATTCCCTGACATCTCGTTGGTTGGTTATGTGTGGCAGATAATCGACGAGAGAAATCTTTAGGACTGCTTACTCAAAACTTTATCAAGCTCTTTGTTTGCTCTGAAGTAAGTGAGAAGTTGAAAGATTCTTTTTACAAACCAACGAGTTTTTCACAAAGTTGCTAATGCTTAACTTTTGAGTGTGTGTCAACTGTTTAGGCTAGGATCATCTCCCTTGACGAGGCTGCAAAGTTACTGCTGGGAGATGCCCACAATACATCAATAATGAGAAGTAATGATCTTCATCTTGTGACTTTTAGACTCTTTGTTTATGTTGCATACTCACTTGCGATATAAATTGATCTATGAGTTTGTTGACACATTGATATCTTTTCTGCAGCAAAAGTGAGGCGGCTTTATGATATTGCGAATGTCTTGTCATCAATGAATCTCATTGAGAAGGTAAACTAAAACTAATACATCTGCAGTATTTCATGAACCATCAATGATCTGTAGATCTATATTAGTCTTACTATTTGTTTTCTCTGGTGACAGACTCACACCTTAGATTCTAGAAAACCAGCTTTCAAGTGGTTAGGATACAATGGTGAGCCTACTTTCACACTGAGCAGCGATTTGATGCAAGCCGAATCAAGGAAAAGAGTTTTCGGAACTGATCTTACAAATGTCAATGTCAAAAGAAGCAAAACCCATGAAAATGCAACAGAGAGAAAGCAAAAGATGAAAAAGCACGCAATAGCAGAGGGTTCTTGTAACAAAAGCTTTGATGCTCATGAATCAAGACATGGATCAAGAGGTTACGAGTTTGGTCCCTTTGCACCAGCCACTGGTACATATCCAACTGCTCCTCTGGAGGACAACTCCAAGAGAGCTTTCGATGTTGAGAATCTGGTTTCGGATTACCGTCCCTCATATCAAAACGAAGGTACCATATTTTTACTTGCGTCTATTTGATATTTGACAAGGTTTTGGTATAAAACAAACGTATGCTGAACAAAATTTCAGTTTTGAAAGACCTCTTTGCACATTACATGGACGCTTGGAAGTCATGGTACAGCGAAGTTACCCAGAAGAATCCATTACCAAATACATCACAACACCATTAGAGATATTCTTCTTCTTCCTTCTCTTACCTGTGAACATTTCTTTTTGACCACCGTGGGTTTAGTTTCTCCACAATTGTAACCGCTGCAAGAATCCGACATTAAAATGCAGATTGCACAACCTCTGTGTTTTTGAAGTCACTGTAGGCTGTGTAGCAATCAATCATCTTTTGCTTTGATTCTGATGCCAGTTGTATACAACTTATATAGAGATGTATCATGTATGTCATTGGTTTGAGAGAAACGAAAAATACATATCATCCCACCTTTTTTATTTTTATATAAGTTCAAAAGTAAAAACACAATTATCTATTACAGAAGGATCTCTTGCTTGTCTTGGTGTAGTCATTGGAAACATCAAGAAGTATAGTGTTTGTCTCAGAGCTTGGAAGGAGGTTTGTACCATCCCCATGGTTCATTAGAGATATACTGAGTCACCTGCTTCACACTCAAATAGTTCTCAAGTCCCCTGCAAGGAAGCAAATATGTTTCAATTCAACAGCACAGACAAAAACAATTGGTCATCTTTTTGTGACATAAGGTTAAGTTATTCATGAACACAGTTCAATCAGTTGGAGATTCTTTTTATGTTTTGGTAGTCTCCATACTTATAGCAATGTATAGACACTTACCATTCTCCTAATTCACGGCCAAAACCACTGCGTTTGGTTCCACCCCATGGAGCTTGGCTGAAGCATGGCTGAGAGCAGTTGACCCACACTATTCCCGCCTCGAAAGCCTGATTACTCAATGATCAGGATTCATAAACTCAAGAGATGAAATATAATCATCAGGTGCGTGCAGTTACTGATTTTTTTGCTAATAGTAAATTAGATACCTTACTAACGCGATCACACCTCTCTAGATCGTTTGATAATACTGCGCCGGCTAATCCATATCTGGCAAATACAAATAAACTCAGGCATACAATCTAGTATATTTATCAGTGAAGTTTCTTCTTCATGATAAGAAGAAAAGAAAAACTCACTGGGAGTTATTTGCCAGCTGAATTGCCTCATCCTCAGTGGAGAATGTTTTGACACACAGAACAGGACCAAAGACTTCGTCTCTCCAAATTTCCATTGAAGTAGTCACATTTGAAATTATAGCAGGTTCAACAAAATACCCCTTTTTTAAATGCTGCAGACATGAATAAAGCATTGTTAAGTAGGCTCTAGATAGTATTTGAACATACAAAGAAAATTAGTCTAGATCCGTCATGTACCTCAGGACGAGCTCCTCCACAGAGAACAGTTGCACCTTCCTTCCTAGCGTTTGAGACAAACTTCAGTACTCTCTCGTACTGCACAGGTTTAAGATGTAAGACTTGAATAAAAATCTTTCGCGATAAACCTCAGTTGATAGATAAGAAGGTTTTGGGACTTGAGGTAATTCTTGAGAATATCAATTTCTCTTCAGCAATATTACCTGTCCTTTGCTGACAACAGGACCAAGCCGGCAGCCTTCTTCAAAAGGATCTGAAATCTTAATGTTCTTTGTCCACTTTACCAGCTTGTCCAAAAATTCGTCAGCAATCCTTTCCTAGCATTTCACCAGAATTTTTCTTTTCATCAAACAACATTGCAAGAAGTATAGTTAAGCTTCTCGATCCTACTTTATTCAGTTTCAAGGATTTACAATCACCGATACTTATCCACTTCTATCTGAAAAGCAGATGACTAGTTTTACCAACAAAAATGAAAAAAAGAAAACACTGAAACTGTGTATTGATTGCATTGCTGGTGTCATGTAAAGGAAAGGTTAGAACATGTCTTTATAGTTGCTACTTATTTCAGGACTAGAGTAAACTACATTATTAGAGTACGTCGATGTAGCAGCCCTTCAATTTAAGAGCAAATAACGTAGTGCCTCTATAGAGTAGCTATGGGTGGATGGGTAATTGTGTTTTAAGGATATCTCTCACACATCATATACGATTAGATGAATTATATCTAATCAGAGACTACTGCAGATTCTATGCTCACTTACATGCACGAGAAGTCGAGATGTCGCACTGCAAATCTGACCATTCGTCCAGAAACAACCAAACATAGTCCATTCCACAGCTGTTTAGAACAAAAATATCGTCACTAGTTAAACCAATATTTATGAATACATAACGCATGGTTGTCTGAAGGTTCCAAAAGCACTAACCTTTGTCAATTTCAACATCATCAAAGACAATGATAGGGCTTTTCCCGCCAAGCTCCAACGAAACAGGCTGTGGAATGAAAAAAAAAATACAAGATTTATACACAGACCCCGAGACAGATACTTGTTCCAAAGAAAGCAACAAGGACACTTGGACTTACTTTGACCAATCGGGCAGCAGAAGTCATTATGTTGCTTCCAGTTGCCGTGCTTCCAGTGAAAACAATCTGGTTAAGGCTAAAATATCAATACTTGAACTAACCAGAAATTCAAAGAATAGATGCTCTTATCTTCAATTGTTTCACTTTCAGGATACTGGTACAGATAAAACTGACTACGATCAGACCTTGTCAACGTGAGGATGCGATGCCAATGGAGCACCAGCTTCAGTTCCTAAACCAGTCAGAATATTAAGAACACCGGGTGGCAGACCCACCTCGCGGCAAATATCAGCGAGCTCCAAACATGTCCTGAAGTAAAACCACATGAGATTGGCGAGTTCATGAAATAATAGACGGCTAGCTATGGTGTCAACAGAAATCAAATACGCACACGGAGGCCAGCTCTGAAGGCTTCAGTATTGCCGTGCACCCAGCAGCAAGTGCAGGAGCGACTTTCCAGACAGCCATCAGTAAAGGATAATTCCTTCAATGCAAATATAGATTATTAGCTGCCTAATATGTGGTGCCGCTTCTAAAATACTGTATAAAAAGGGAAAAGAACACTTGAAGATTAATGTAATCTGGATGTGTAAAAACAAAAATTAACTTTCAAATGTCAGCTAAAATCATCTAAATACGCTAACTTGACAAAGAATAATAGATACATTGATTTGAGGGTTCTGTCACCATAAGAGTACTTTTAGGAACATGATCAACAAAATATACCAAGGAGTAATCAGGCCAACTACACCGATGGGTTCCTTTAGAACGTAACCCTTAAAAGTATCTAACGGAAGAGAAAGAGGAGCCTTCTGTTTTGCATCTAAGCCTTCAGCTAGGTCAGCATAATATTCAAAACATCCAGCAACATCATCCTGCAAGGATTACAAGTAACCATGTATGACATTTGAAATCACAAAACTTCCAAATGATCAGAAAAGGAAAGCGAGAAAATACCATATCCCATGCTGCTTCCTCCAGAGGTTTACCGCAATCAATAGCCTCAAGATCAGCTAGTTCAGACTTCCTCTCTGTTACCTGGATATCGATGAACATATGACAACAAAATTAAATTATGTTATGCTAACACAGAATGTAAACATGAGAGTTCCGTAAAGTCATCCATACCTTAGCTGCAATAGCACGTAAGTATCTGGCACGAACAGCCCCGGATGCTCTAGCCCAATCTTTCCCTTTGTTCTTAGTAAGTGCTTTCCTAGCAGCTTCCACCGCGAGCTCCACATCCTCAGATGTTGCAGCTGGAATATAACCTAAAACAACCACCAATCCCAGTTTAATTTAAGAAACTTTTAAACCACTACAAAGAGCTCCATCAGCATAAGAAGGAGACCCAGAAATTTCAACTAGATATCTTCTCCTCCAATATATCAAATCCCACAGATCTAACGCAAAAGCAGCTTCCGATCATCTTAAAGAGACAAAGCTCAAAGCTCTCCGAGTATACATTAGATCGGGAACTTCTTACTACCGATTTTTGATGATTGATTCGAAACTCGTAAAGTTCATTGATCCAGTTTCAAAATAAGTGAGCACAAAACGGAAGTTTTTGATGGACAAGTAAAAAATACCGATGATGTCTTCGGTAGCGGGATTGACAACAGGAAGAGTTTTACGGCGAACGGGCTCTGTCCATTGACCTCCGATGAAAAGTTGCCGTCTCGGCACCGTGATCGCCATACTCTGCTACTAGAGATGGTGAAGGAGAGTCCTTCGAGTAAATGGATCGTTAGACTTTCTTTTTTGTTGTCAATATCTGTAAGATATTGTTTTTCAATGTATTCTTAATTTTTTTAACAAAACAATGTCTTTTAGTTTTATTAATTAAAGTACAAGATTGAAGAATTTATCCATAGAAGAGTACTTTTAATTTTTTTTTCTTCTGTAAATAATAAATGCAATATACATTTTGTAAATAAAAAAAATAAAAATCGACTAAAATAAAAAAAGGTTTTCAAATATACTTGTCAATCTTCACAAAATCAAACAATTCAACCCATAAACCATAAAAAGATCACACAAGAATTCATAACAATAATATTCGAAATTCTCTAAATCCATCCGATTATACAAAAACCATTTTATTTATTTAATATGTGAAATCGAAACAGAGAAGAGATGAAGAAGAATCAATTCTTGGTGGTGGTTTTGTTACACTTCTCTTTAACCCAATTAAAACCCAAAGACGTTCCCATCTTCACTTTCTTCAACCCCGAAGTCGCCACCGCTTTCGTCTTCCCCAATCCAGCCTCCACCTTCTCTTTGTATTTTCCCGACGCGCCGCCGCTTTTACCGCCGTCTTTCGTTTCTTCCGACGCTTTAGTGCTGCTGTCCCATTGATCGGCCCAAGAATTTTTCTCCATTTTGAATTGAGACGACAGAGAGAGAGAGAGAAAGATTTGATTAGGTGAAAAATATGGAAGAGAATGGGAGAGAAAGATTTGATTCAGTGAGAAAATGTATTTATTTATTTGATTAAATTGTGATTAATATACCAAAGTCACGCGTTTTTATAATCCGGTGATGAGAAAATACAAACTTTAATCTTCTCTCCATTTATTTTTATTAGTTGGCAAAATTAAAAATTTGTATTTTGATTGACGTTACGTTTCATAAATCGGAGCTGTGAGTTAAATGATGATTTAACTGAATTTGTTAATGTACATTCTTGATTGCGTGTAATAATCGTTTTTCTTAATTTTCACGACGAAATAGTCCAATACTACATGCATTGTGCTTTATCTTTATTTGACCTTTGGAGTCTTTCTTTCAGTTTTGACTTTTCTCTCCAAATGTTATTTCCGATTTCTTTTTTCCCCAAGTATTATCATCTACACGTCATTAATTAGGGTCCTAAAACCCGTGTAAAAGTTGTGGGCCTAATCCAACACCCCCATATTGGGCTGGTTTGGGTCAGTACATATGGGCTGGTTTGAGTCAGTCCATTGGGCTGATTTGGGTCAATACATATGGGCTTTATCACTCAAATAAGCTGTCATATTTTTAACCTCGCGGATCGATGGTTTTTTTTGTTTCTTCCATAGTTTACATGATTTTTTTATGATTTATGAGGACTTTTTAATTTATAAAAATCGTGGATAGTGAAATTTTCTTGTGATGTTTTCATATTTATATGTTATTGTATAAAGAGAAATCTAAATTCTTCACATAGCATTACATATTGAGCTCGCTGATAAATACAGTCTAGTTTGGATTGACATACATTATTTTGACTCGCAGAGGTAAGCTTTTGTTTGAACAAAGTTTATAGGTCGAAACAAAATAAGATATATCTACGTAAAACGTTTCAATGTTTTTGATACGTGTAAGACATTTCATGTGCTTTCAAATTTAAAATCTCATTCTTTGGTACTTGTGCAAAGTTGAAAAGATTCACTTTAAAAATTTTAGATTTTTGTTTAGTGATAATTCGGCGAGACAGGTCAAAATGGTATACATTAATACATAACCAACTCTCTTTTTTTTGTTTTTGTGTGTCGTCAGTAGACTCAGTACATACACATAATCATCCCTAATGCTCACAATACCTTAGTCTTTTATTCTTCAAAATTTGATTTTCCTGTACCCCAAACTCAAGTGCCTATTAGATGAATTGATTTCAACGGATGCAACAACAAGATATCACACTTATTTAAGCCATCAAGAAACTTTTTCCTTTTCCTTTTCATTGCTATGTAAAAATCAGAAACAATGCTCAAATATGCAAACGTTTGTGTTTAAAAATAACCAAATATTAATTGAACGATCACAATATTGGTATGGATATATGTTGGAGTAGGATAAAAGACAAACACAGAAACTGTACGTTCGCTTTGGTGCAAAGACAAAAACAGACAAAAACAAATTAGATATGAGCAATAAATGCTGTCTCGAGAAAATTCTTGCAATTGCTTATACTTAGAGATAATGTCCATAAATATCGATCGAGAAAACTATATACATATGTAAATGCATTTATGTACGTACGCATAATTATATATACATATAACATAAACATGCTTCAAGTTCTTAAATTCATGAAACGTTATCCACCACGGTTGTTGTGTTTACACGCATCACTCATTGACGACACACCCCACGAAGAAATTCAGTATATATATACATATATATTATACATACATGAATTGTTGTTCGTATAATAAGAAAAAAATAGTACCTTGTGCTATATTTTGTCGATCCAAGCAATTGATTACATGGGAATTGGGAGGTTTTCCCAAAATGTAAATAACCATTATATATGGGATTTAATATCTTGAGTAGAATTGGAAAAAAGAACATAGTGATACATGTAGATTCGTAAATCTGAATAAGCCAAACGAAAACACTGATCGAAAAGACAGAAAAAAAGAAGAAGAAGAAGAAGCAGCAAATAGAAGAACAAAAGGTAGTTTTTAACAACAAAAAGAAAAACAAAAGGTGGTCAAAAGAAAAAGACACACATAAAGAGAAGAGAGAGGTAAACAAAGAACTTGATTTGATGATTTTCGAGATGAAGATCGCTTTGAAGCAGCGAAGGATCGGACCGAGACGCTTGATTCCCCTTTCGGATCTCGTACGCACACGTGGATGATGATGATACAAACATATGATGATGATGATGGTCAAGAATCGATCTAGATGGAAAAGTAGAGAGAGATTAGGTAAACCCTAATCTTGATGATGATGATAATCAACAACTTCTTCTTTTTCTTGGGATTCTTGATCTTGGGTTTGTGTGATTATGTCTTCTTCTTGGGTATTGGGACTTGGGAGGTGAAGAGAAAGAAGAAGGAGAAGAAGACGACGAAGATGAAGATGATGAATCATCATCATCACTATCATCATGATGTGGGGAATTAAAGTGGAGGTAGAGAGAGAGAGAAGTGAGGCTGTAATGATGATGAGGTATGAATGGAAGTCAGAGGTAGGGGAGGAAAAATATCATTACTACTTTGAACAAAATGTTTTTCTAGCTTCTTCTTTTTTTTTTTTTTTTTTCTTTTTGGGCTTCCAAGAAATATCCTAACCCTATCTTATAATATGGCCTTGAGTCTTTTTCTCTCTTGATTTATGAGAGTGAGAGAGAGCGAGACAGAAATGCCTTTGTGACAACACGTAAGGGTAAAACTTTTTTTCCAATTGCCTACCAAATGTTCTATACGTCAATGAAGAAAAAAAGTAAAAGAAACATAATATATTATATTTATTTTATTTTTGCATATCTCAAACTTGTTATATTCTCCATAGGATCTATATATACATACATATATATATACGCAAATGAATTTTAATTCGATGATAGTTTCGTCCAAATGGCATAATTTTTAACTTCACCAAATTTTATGAAAACAAATGATTTTCTTCACCTGATTAAATTTGTTTTTATAATATTTTGCTATATCATAAAAGGTTTGATTTTTCTTATAATTTCTAATTTCATTATTATTACAATTCAGATCCATTATTTAAAAATAAATAAATAATTATTTACCATTTTTAATCTATAAATTGGTTAACAAATTACGGCATATTAGTTTGTGTTAGTTTCATCGTTATGTCATCACACATGTTTAGATCTACATAGGATAGATGTTTTTAAAAAGAAATGTCGATCAACAAATTTATTGAATATTTTTGCACAACCTCTTATAAACAAATATGAATCCAAGTGAAAGAGGTATATATAAGTTAAATTGGCTACTAGCTAGAATTATATTGCTAAGTTTTGGAGCTGGCTGAAATTGTATTTCCCCAAATCTTCGTAGCTAGTACTCTATATCTCAAAACTCTCAGTCGTCTTCATAACCAGGTTTGGGAAAATAATTACTAATTTCGATAACCTCTGCTTCGCGTAAGTTGGAGTTACTAATAGAGTGACAATTGCTTGTTTTTAGACATCTGATAAAGCCAGTAGAGAAACTACATAATTTGTGACTCACTAGAAACAAAGCCTACAAAAACAGATACGAAAGAGGATATTAGTTTGAACGAGTTCCCCCAAGTACTTAATCGTGAAACTAAATATCTCTTTTGTCATACTTTACGCAATTGCTAGGGCTATGCATGATAAAAATTCAAGAACTGAAAAAAGTGTGATTCACTTCGATAAAACTCAATGTATAAAAGACATGGTTGATTTAGTAGAACTATCTAACTAATAAAATCACATTAATTAGCATAACATACATATTTTATAATATATTTTATAACATAAATATATTATAAAAGCTAGCAAAATATGTAAGTTTCCTTTCTTCTCACTCTTTCTTTGGTGGCTAGGGCTTCTTTCACTAAAATATGTTTTGTGATCAACAATACTCAATTTATACGTACTTAGTTTCGTATTATTCGAAATGTTAATCTTTCCCAAAATCTTCGCACAACACAACAGAGTTTGGTTTTACTTCCAAATTAATTGGTTTTCCTTTATAACGTAATTGATGCTCGTTCATATAATCCAAAATATCACGAATGCTTGTGTTATACTAATTTCATTTAAATTTTAAAGCAACCCGAAAAAAAAGTTAAAGGATGGATCAAACTTTTTGATCGATCGGGTTATTCTAAAAGCACATGGATATTATTTCGATATGCAAAACATTATGTCGAATCCATTAACCAACTTTTCAGCTCAATCTCAGTGCTTTTTTTTCCTACTTTAAATTGATTAATATCCACAATATTATACGCTAAAGATTTCTTTCCACCAAACTTTACATGTTATGCAATTTCTAGGTTGTAGTTACAAATACAATAAATTACTGTTTGAGTTCAATTGTTTCTAGATCTAAATCATTGCTGGCTATAAGAGTCCATAGACATTATTACTTGAAGTTCAAAAATTGGGTGTTGAGACTGATTGATCACTCTATAAATATTCCTCACTAACATATGATTATTCTCTCCTGGAGACAATCTATATATAGTATATTTGTTTTCTATAAATTGTGAACTAATTATATAATTTTATTAGTTTTATTATATCAATATTCATCTCAATAAAAAATTACTATGTATACACTATAATAAAATTTACTTTTAAGTTCAGAACAAGTTGTTGCCTTGTTACAATTACACAAAAACTTTAAGACTTGAATGTCTAGGTTACAATTAAATTAATTAGTTATATGTTTCGTTTTGTTTATCAAAGTCATAATGTGAGATAATGTCTG
This sequence comes from Schrenkiella parvula, assembly GCA_000218505.1. NCBI lineage: Eukaryota > Viridiplantae > Streptophyta > Magnoliopsida > Brassicales > Brassicaceae > Schrenkiella > Schrenkiella parvula. Next base: position 51,805 of record AFAN01000050.1, on the reverse strand, counting down.
TTTTGGTCAAACTACAAATGCACTCTTAGCTATTTCAACATCAAACTGATATGCAAACAAGATTTGGAATTGTTTATACACTGATCTAAAAAAACTATATTATTCAAGGATATAAAAATAAGTTTTATCATAGAAAAATGTAATTCATTCAATATCACCATTTTACTAATCGTACCACACTTTTCGACTCTCACAATTTATCTATATTCTTTTTCTTTTGTTTTTTATATCAATTTTTGCAAGTGATTAATTTTGTCTTTCTAGTCAACTAAATTTACTGACGAAAGGAAAAGGCTGTTTGTGACTGTATTTGGGGAGTAAATAGATTACTAAAATTCTGATAACATGAGCTTTATTGGGTTTAGTTAAAGAAGGAGAATTTTGGCAGTCCATGTTTTGTATATACCATATGTTATCTATATTTATATTTCTAAAAAATTTTATTAAAATTTTAAAAGTGATGACAGTCAGAGGACAATAAAAAAGTAAAGACAGAGGAATCAAAATCATGAAACTCAGTAAAGGCAGTGCCTTGAAACCAGAGAAGGAGGGAATGAGGTTTTTTTCCTTTAAAAGGCAACCTCAAATGCATTTATCTTTCTGCCATGTTTTAAAATATAGTAATATTACTAATAATTTTATATTAACTCAGACCCCTAAAAAAAAGATTAGCTTAATAAAGCAAATGAGGTTTCTTGAAATTCGGAATTTTCCCCTCAAAAGTGCTAAAATGTCAGCGTTATTGTTAAAACAAGGTTTAAGATTATTATATATATATATAAATTATTTAAATATTAATATACTGTATGCGCATGATAAAACTTTACTTATGGCAAAACAAGTAATTTTAACCTTTTTCCCGGATTAGCATTAATTTGTTTTTAGGAATTTCGTTTATAGAATTTTGGACACATTTACATGATTCTTTAGTAAATTTTGACCGTGTCCTAGTTAAATGTGAAATCATATTTAAGCCACAAGAAAAAAAAATCAGCAATTTGTCTCCTACAATGAATTATCATATTATCGAGTAATGATATTAGAAAATATATTTATATTTTCCTCTTTCCCTTCTATTCACCATCATGCGATAGATGCAATTGTCATGGGCTACAAGTAAATGGTCACTCTAGTAGGCTTAGCCCAAATATAGTAGTTAGTAAAGTAATATCTAAAGATTCAATGAAGCAATGCGACTAATAATGGGCCAAACGTTTCGTGTTTTATCATTTTGTGGCAAGAACGTGTAGTACGTCCATGCACAAGCTACGATCACCAATTCACCGTTAATTAAATACTTATCAATTTTATAAAACAGCATTTATAATTATAAAATATGTTCTTTTTTGGTAAATGACTTTTATCATTGACTAATTAATATAAATAAAAGGAAAATCTTATGTTTAATTTCTCCAGCCGGTTCATGGGTACGTTATTTGCTTACTTCAACATCTCTCCCAACAACGTTGATAAACAGTTTTCTTCTCTGGATTTGATTTCGTTATAAAAATGTCCACTGCAATCATGGTATGTTCTATGTGGTGTGCATCATGTGCTGCTGAAAGCCTGAACTTTCATTTCATAGGACTTATAACCATAGACAGAGACTAAGGAAGAAAATGCTTATTGTTTTGTTTACTTGGGGTGAAATGTTTTCTTACGTAAGACTGTAACGCTTTGAACGTTTGATTATTACATGTGGAAAATCTTAAGGTGTAGAGACGACTCCTTTATTGAAAAACCGACCACTTACCAAGGTAAGAAACCACCAAAGAACAAGATACTAAATGAACTTCAGACAAAGAAACCTAGCAATGCAAAGTTAAGTGCACAGAAAATGAAAAACAAAGCACACACCGTTTAACGAGTTCACGTTCATTAAGTAGAATCATTACGTATCGTTGGAATCTTTCTCTCCAAATCCACTAGATTGATCACAAAGGTTTACAAAGAGATAAATAGCCCAAAACGGCAAAACCCTTTACAAAATCCTCATTCCGTTTCTCTCTTTCCCATGTTTTCTCACAAGAACACTTAATAAGCTTAAGTTTGAAATGTATTATTTTCACTTCTTTTTCTTTGCCTATATCTCTCAATGTTTCCGACTATGAATATATATATACTCACGTCTTGACCTAATTTCCTTTGATGCTTCCACCAAATTGCCTCCTTGTATGGATTCATTAGATGAACTTGTTCTTGTTTTCAAGTTTGATAAGCGACAAACTGTGTTTTGTTTTTACCTTTTATGAAGTGGAGCAAATGGTTACATCTTTATAGTTTCTTCATCTTTGGCCACGTAAATAGTACTTTCAGTCAGAATACATGACTCTCCAAGCTTCTCCTTTGTTCCTTTTCTCTTGATCTTCATAATAATATCAACAACTTAGATGTAAAATTTCAAATCAAAAGTCAAGGCATAATCTGCAAATCAAATCAAGAATAGAATGAAAGATTGACATGACATCCATACTCCATTAACTTTTCATCATCTTCAAATATATTACTACTTTCCTACAATAAATCATGAATTCCTTAACTAATTTACATAAAATAAAATGTAAGAAAATCTAGAATGAAAGATTGACATAATATTTCGTTCTTAAAAATATATTTTATTTCATTCTTAAAAATACATTATTATGTCAGCCAGCTCAGTTGATTTTTTTTACCATCTTAAAAATATATTATTATTTTTTCTACCATAAATCATGAATTTCTTAACTTTTAGATAGAATAAAATTTTAAGAATAGTTATCTAGTGCATTTTCATATATTGCTTGACTTTCTTCTCTCAGATTAATACATTTTAATTAAATTTTTTTTATTTATCGATATTAAAAATGAGTTACTAAATTTTGAAATGCAAAATCTTATTAATATTGATAACAAACTAATTGATTTGAAACACTTTCAGTAATCTTTTTAGTGTTTTCTCTCTCTCTCTCTCTCTCTCTCTTCTTTTGTTTTTTTTGTTTTGTTTTAAAATTCAAATTAATTGATGAAAGGAACAGAAAAACAGATTTGTCTTAAATGAAGGAGAATCGAATCCAGAGCCAGAGGAAGCCTCGTGCTTATCGGTGAGACTTTTTCGGTTTGCTGTTAGTAATAATTTCCGGTTTATGCTGTATATTCTCTGACTCAGTCCAATGAATTGAGATGGACAAGCGTACAGAGATACGTAGAAAATAATCTCACCGACGACGACGAAGTCGAAGACCGTACAGTACATTGTACACCTCTCTCTCTCTATTGTCTCAACGCTCACTCTCACTCACACAATTTCTGTTGCGGCTTCTGTAGGAATCACATTGCTTGACCTCACTGTAAGAAAACAAAAATTTGATCCCAAGAAAACTAAACAAAGTCGGGATTTTTCTCCTTGCAGGTAATTTTTGTTGTGTCCTTGTCTTTTGCTAGTTTCTTTCTGTAGAAAAAAATTAATTTTTTTGTTTTTGGGATTTTGATCAAGGGGTTTAGTATTTCTGATTCGAATTTTGATTTTTTGCTCTTTTTTTCTGTTTTGGGGATTATTTGTTGATCAAATGTGAGCAATATGGTGTCTTGATGCAGAAAGATTGTTTTTTTCTTTTCTTTTTGGGTGCAAGGCTTTTTGTAGTTGCAAGCAGCGATGAAAAAAGTACAAAACCAAGATAAGAAAACCCTAAAAGAATCTAATCTAGTGGCTTCAGATTCTCAAGTTCCGGTGACGGAGGTATCAATGGAAGAAGACGATGAGGGTTTAGCTCAAGGTGGTGATAAAGTGAGGAAGATTGAAGTCTCTGGGGGCAATATATCACTTGTTGTTGATTTTAGTGGCTCTTTAACTGGGACTAGCTCTGACAATGCCTTTGAATCTAATGGAAGTTGTCCGAATGAGAATCTGGTGAAGGAGACTCAAACTCAGGAGTGTCTGGTTGGGAATCTTGTATGGGCGATGACCAAATCCAAGAAATGGTGGCCAGGGGAAGTTGTTGGTTTCAGAGCGGATCCGAAGGAAAGTTTCATGGTAAGATATCTTGGTCAGAGCCAGCCGGTTTCGTGGTGCGCACCTTCTAAGTTGAAGCCTTTCAAGGAGAGCTTTGAGAAAGTGGTGAATCAAAAAAACGATGGGGGCTTTTTCGTTGCGTTAGAGAAAGCTATGACCTTGTTGGGCAACTCGTTGAAACTGGAGATGAATTGTTCTTGCATTGCTGAAGGGAATGGTACAATGCCAGCTCAAAATGGGAAAACTCGGAAGACAAAGCCTTTGATTCTGCGTGAATTCTCGGTAGATCGGATGGAGCCAAAAGAGTTTGTCACTCAGCTGAAGAATCTCTCGAAATGTGTTTTAAATGCTGGGATACTTGAGGTGACAGTTATGCAGAGTCGGTTATCGGCTTTTTATTCTTTCTGTGGGCATAAGCAGATACCAATGGATCAACTACACCAAAACGAGGTCAGGAAAAGTTTTAATGCATCTAAGATGAAAGACAGTCAATTCGTTGGTTCGCCATCAGTTGTTGCAGGTAGTAGCAGGAGGAGGTTTCGGAAAGAATGGTTTAGGAAATTTGTCAGTGAGGTTGACAATGCGTCTGCAAGAGACGATCTAATGAACACGTCTCCTTCTGATTTGGTATCTAAACTCAAGCTGCTTGCTGTGGATTACAAGTGTTCAGAAGAGACTGAAAATATCGGTGTCTTTGAGTGGTTCTTCTCCAAGTTCAGAATTTCCGTGTTTCATGATGAAAATGCTTACAAGATGCAGTTGTCTAACATGGCTGGTTTGAAGGATTTGATGGTAGCTAAAGATGCAAATCCGGGTAGCAAGCAGAAAACCTCCAAGTCAAAGAAATTAGGGAAGTCAAAGATCGAGACTTTCAGTGGTGTTTCAGTTGCTGATATTGAGCAGAAGACATTTGAGTTGCAGAACCCAGAGAAGTCAAAGAGCGAGGTTATTTGTGGTGTCTCAGTTGCTGATATTGAGCAGAAGACAATTGAGTTGCAGAAATCAGAGAAGTCAAATATCGAGGCCCTTGATGGTGTTTCAACTCCAGATAATGAGCAGAAGGCCTCCAAGCCAAAGAAATCAGGGCTGAAAAAGATCAAACGTACCATTGGTCACTCATATTTATCTAATTCTGTTGCAAATGAGCCATTTCCGAAAGAATCATCGGTACAATCTCTACACGGGAAACCTTGTATGGCAGATACACTCAGCAGACCTGCTGCTATACTTGTACCGGACTTAAACAGTGGAGGCAATGATTTAGCTTCTGTAGAATTTGACCTTTTACAAAGACCGGGGAGTTTACTTCCACCCAATGCCCTCCCGCAAAAAGAGGAGACACCAAGAAGTATGATGTTAAACTTTCAGGTGGCAGCTCCGTGTTCAAACTACGGAGTCTCGAGAACGGGGTTTGTTTCCAGCCAGCCAGGTTCAGAGAGAAACTTCACGAGCGCAGACCTTTTCACTAATGTCACTAACTCAGGGAAGAAGAAGAGAGGAAGGAAGAGGAAGAATGCAGAAGAGCTTCCAATAGTTGCACATGCAACTAATGGTATACCTGACTTAAATGGAATAACTACAGAGCCAGCTTCGGTTCTGCCTGAAGTTGAGCCTACTCACCGCAGAAGACGTCGGAAGAAAGAGGAGTTGGCTAATGGATTAACCAGAGGAATCACAATTCTGTTCTTGAAATTTTCCTCAAAAGTGTCGATGCCTTCAAGGGACGACCTAACCTCGACGTTTTCTACGTTTGGCCCTTTGGATTCTTCCGAAACACACGTGTCAGAAGAATTTAGTAGTGCGCAGGTCGCCTTTGTGAGTAGTGGTGATGCTATAGAAGCAGTTAAAAGCTTAGAGACAGCTAACCCATTTGGTGAGTCCTTAGTGAGTTTCAGGTTACAGCCGAAACTGATAAGCGTTCAAAGGAACATAGCCCCTCGAATGCCGGTTATATCGCACGTTAGCCCATTACGAAAACTGAAGAATACACCTACAAGTGTGGAATCGATGAAGCAGAATCTGATGATGATGACTGCAATGCTGGAGAAATCCGGGGATCATTTATCAAGAGAGACCAAGGCAAAACTGAAAAGCGAGATCACATGTCTTCTGGAAAAGGTTAGTTCTATGCCGAGCTCTTCTTCTTCCTGAACAATCCCTAACATACATCATCAGTGGGATCTTCTCAAGACTTTCTAATCTACCATGTGTCGTAACTTTCTGGAGCCTATTCGATGAACTCCGTTCTTGTGTTTTCCATCTTTAGTTTCGGACAGGTAGTTCTAGAACAAGATTAGGTAATGGAAGATGCTGGCAATGGTCTAAAACAAATTTCAGCTTTTTTCTTTATTAGATTTTCCGTAATAGCTTAATCTCCACCCTTCAGGCGCTGTTCTTGCCTAGTTGGATATATCCAACAACATTCAAATGATAACATAACATTGGTTCCATTTCTTGGTCTCTCAATGAATTAGATTCCATGTTGAGAGGACTTGAAAAGCTTGTCTCTTCTGGCAAACGCCTGTCTTCTACTCAATCGAATCAAACCCATGCTAGTGTGTTTTCACATAGAGCTACACAAGTAGAAGTGAACACTTAGACGCATTACATCTCGATCACATGGACATACACGTCGAAATCTCCTTCCTAACTGTACATACTAAGTTCCCATAATCAAGATTTCACTCGGAAAGTAGTGAGCAAAGACCCAATAATTTGTGAATCTTCTTCGGCGTTTCTTTCACATATTTGTGGAAACGAAAGAGACGGCAGAAAATCAAACCAAATCATTGAGAGAAGAAGAGAGCTTTCGAGTTTAAGCCATAGTCGACATGTAGAGGTGGAGCACGGCGCGGGAGAGATTTGAGCCGGCCAGAGAGACGGAGAGGAAGAAAAACCGAACTTTGAATTAAACCGGTTCAGCGCTTTCTTAAACCACTAAAACCGAGGAATCAACTGGCTTGATTTGGGCATAATAACAAAACCGAGGAATCAACTGGCTTGATTTGGGCATAATAACAAAACCGGGTAATCTAACGGTTCGATTGCGGCAAATTGCGTTAAAGTGGCGAAATGGTTAGTCGATGACCGAGAGTCGTAATTCGGTTCAATTGGGCTATAATCGCGAAAACCGGGACTCTAACGGTTCGATTGGGGGAAATTTATGTACGTTATAAAAAATACATGGGCTTTTATGTAATAGTGAGTGCATAGCATAATCTATTCTAACGGTTATATTGGGGCAAATGCGTAAAAGATAGAAAAACATAAGGGCTTCTATAAACAATTCCATAGTCGGTGAGTCCACGACAGTCCCGTCAATAAACCCTGAACCTTTTCCCCGGAAATTCAAAAGCATTTTCATAGTTGGCATTTTAAGGTGCTTTAACTCCTCCACTCACTAAGATCGTCGTCGTTCTCGAATTATGCTGTAAAAACCCTAGTTTGATTGGACGATGGTTACTTCGAGGGATGTCCATGAGGTCGTCTCTAAGCTCTCGTCGGATAAAGCCAAGACTCGTGAAGTAAACTGTTCACTTACCCTCTTTAATCGTCTCGGTTGAAAAACGGCAGAAAATATTTAGAATTTTGTGAATATCTATGTGCGTGTTTTCTTTGTGGGTCTTCACGATGATGCTTTAGCGTTTGGGCGCTGAATGCTTCCATTGGGTATGGGTTAAAGTAGGGGGGGGGGTTCGTTCGTCTGGCTTTGAGTGAAATGCAAGGACGTTGATGAAACAATAGCACCCTTTATCTGCAATAGCTCTCGGTTTCTATGATAGTCTCGAGTTGGGTTTGGTTGAAAAATGTTGAGATACTTGATTTTGTTGTCTTCGCTTGTTACTGTATAATATCTGTGAAAGGACAATTAAATTGTAGTTAAAATTAGGTCTTGTTACCATATTGGCGGCGTCTTTGATGCTTGCTAATGAGATTTTGTACACTTTCTTGAATGACCATACTGCTCGATCAAAATGTTTAAATTGCCTCGAATCTGGTTGGTTTTCGTGTAGGACTAAAGTGGTTCTAACATTATGTGGTTCCCAAAAGTAAGCCATGAAAATGGAGCGGGAATTCTCAAGCATTGAATAGAAACTAGAAAACTTACGAATCATGTATCTATTCCTGAGTGATGTTATGCAACTAGGGTCCTATACTGATATTCCATTTTCAAGGTTGCTCATGTTGTTGGATTTATTACATAATCTGTATATCCAGGATGGAGTCAAGTTATTGAATACGTGGCTGGAAGGAGATAGGTCAATTAACTTCTGTAGATTTCTTTCACAAAACACAGCTAAGCTTAAGTCGGACGAGATTCCAAATGGTAGGTAGTGATTTTGCCACTGGAAACTTTGATGCTACTATACAGTACATCAAAATTTGAACTTAATCCAGCACCTTACTTGTCGTTGCAGCTGAAACGTGGCCCTTTTTGGTTAAAATTCTCCTTCAGTGTGTATCAATGGAGGTATCAGGTAGTAAGCGGCGGATGCCCAAGCCAACTTTTGCAAAGACGCTTCGAGTTGTTATTCACAGGGCAGAAGAAACCAAGTTTCCTGGTGAGAAATATATATAGAATATGTTTTGGTTAGTTAGAAATATAGTAATATATGCTTTTAAATGTTACCTTTAATAACTTTGTGCTTGCAAAGACGCTCATTCAAATAGCATAGGATTACGTCTCTTGGTCAAAACAATATATAGTCTGGTTTTGAATATTTCCTGTAGTTACTGGAAGCGGAAAATTGTTGTATGTTTTTTTTTATGTAAGACAATCTTAGAAGAAGCTGGGATAATGTGAACATCGATGGAATATGGTTTTATGGAACTGAAAATACGTTAGCTGTTCATCTTATTAATATGCCCATGCACATGTGTGTTAGTTATTTTCTCACAGAAATGTATCTTTATGCTTGCAGATTGAGGGTGCATTTTCTCTTATTAGCAAGACTTCATCAGTTCCGTGTTTATATAACTAATCTGTTTTGATGTCTCAGGTGTACTATATCCTTTGCTATCTATGGCGAAAGCCCTCTTTACACATGTACATGATATTTTGAGCAATACACCTAGCTTTCAGTCAGAGTATGGGACTATACTCCGCTATCTTTTGGAAATTAGGGAGTACCGTTTCCAAATGAGGAAGCGTACATATTCCAGTAAGTTGTCTACAAATTTAAATATTCTAATTGTCTAGTTTTGTCGTGGGTATGGAGTGTATGGTGGTATGTTGGTGTTGGATATCTTTTAAACATAATGGTTCTGCAAGGTTTGGTGCTGCTATACATGGAAAGGGCGGAAGCAGGGTTTTGCGAGAAAAACAGTGGTCAACATAGCCAGAAGGAGGAGGCTTTTCGTTGTATTCTTACGCTTCAGTCACTTCTAGAGAACCCCCCCGGGAGATTTTCCTGATGACATTCGAGAAGAAATTGTGAATGGCCTCATTCACATCTTTTCTTCTGTAAGGTCTGATTTTATTTGTTAATGTCTCCCTCTCAGATTGTACCCTCTGCAAACAACAGTAAAATTTAATCCTAATTTATTGTAACATTTCCAGAGATGAGGGAAAGCTCTCACGCAAGCTTCTTGAATGTGTAAATTCGTTCTTGCTGAAGGATGGTCCTAATATAGGCTCCTTGTCATTGGAAATCCATAATGCGGTTCAACAATTTGTGTTCCGTTGCTGGTTAACAACCCATGACAAGAACCTGAAGGTTTTTTTGGTTTTTTGTTTCTTCTTTTTTTGTGGTAGCACTTTGTTAAACATGTGATTTTGTTCTTACTACAGCTTCGGTGTAAGTTAGTTTTTTTTTTCTCTTCTTCTTCTACCTTTTAGGAGATACTTGCTTCTTATGGAAGGCTACAGCTTAATTTGACAAGAGGGTCTAGTGAATCTAGTTCTCTGGTGGAACAACTTTTGAACATGGTTACTCGTGAACTGGATCTTGGTAGTTCATCAAGTTCTGCATCATGGTATATCTTTTATCTGTCTACTCTTCCAAGGGATGACTTCTTTAACTACTACACATCTCGTGAAGTTATGGATTTCTAATAAAAAAAAATATTTAGGGGTGATTCAACCAAGGATGACAAGTTTGGGATATTGAGCAGCTATCAGAATAGCTTGGTTGAGTTGGCTGCCCATGTGCTCTACCGGGTACCTGTTTTGTATTCACATTACTTTGTATACGAGATCAATCAACCATTTTATTTGATTTCAGCTGTGTCTGGATTTTGCTTCATTACTTTTTTAATTGATTTGAATTATGATTTTCTGAAGTATATTTTTTCTGCAGTGAAGTTTCGAGAATTTTTTTTATTTTTCTTCAATACAGTTAATTGTATCCCATCACATAAATGCGTGTTCGGTCACACCTTTGTAAATACTTGAATATGTGTTTGTCTCCGTGTGTATCTGGAGGGAATGTGGGAGAGAAAGAGTGCTGATATTCAAAAATTTGGCAGGCAGTTGTCAATACTACTAGACCATCACTGTCAGAGAAACGAGCCCGCAGGCAACATATTGCATTGCGTCTTCTGGAGGCCCTTACTGAAGGAAAATGGCTGTGGTATGTTTCTGACCAGAGTATTGCTAGAGGATATCCAATCTGCTGATATCTTCTTTGCGAGAGTTGTTTTGATATATGTGTAACAATATCGTTAGAATGTCTTTGATGAGCGTACACCATTTGTTTGTTAAATGTAACTTACAGTCCAATTTGTAATGCTGGAGCATTAGTTTCAGTGGAATAGCACATCCCTTGTTAACAAACAACTCTATTGTTTCTGTCAGTCTAGATGCTGTCCTGGCACTATTTTTTATTTCTTTGCTCCCTGCTTTACCTAGACACTATATTTATTACGAATATGTGGACTGACGTACATAAGCTTTGTCCAGGTGTGCTGCTTTTGGTTGTCTAGTTCGGAGGTATTGTACTCGCATCAACAAAGATCTCCTTATTTACTGGTTTGAAGCCATCTGCACAAACTTTCAGAGGTAACTTGGGAAATTGTACTTAGTTATCACATGGATCTATGTTTCTTTGCCTCTACGAAAACAATAATTAAGAGCTTAGGAGTTGTTTGTTAACAAGGAGTATTGATGTTTACTTTCTGTTACTCTTTTACAATATCCATTGCCACTTTATCCTTTAACACACTTCACTGGTGACTACATTAAACGGAAGAAATAGTTGAGAAGACCATACATTTCAGCTACATAAGATGATGGTTAGACCACACCACAAATAGTAGTGGTGAATAACATGTTTATCGACTGAGTGATGGTTACTTTTTTGTTGTTGTGGTTCGTATTTTTGTATGTTTCTGTATGTTCTTTTTCTCTCTGTGACATGCTGTCTTAACCAAGTAAACAAGCAAACACAATGCTATGACTGCCAATCGGGAGCGTACTGATTCATTGGATTTGATTTCAAGATAATTTTTCGTATTTACCAAGTTCTGAAACAAGAATATTATTCAAAATTACTTGGAAATTTGTATTCTATTATGATTGTTTATGGTTTTATTACTGCTAGCTTATATTGTGACAATTCCTGATGACTAACTTGATTAAAATACCTCTTCCCATAATCCCATTGCACTGTAATAGCTACAACTTGCAGATGTGATGCTACTCCTAAATGCTTCAATGTTATACTACTAGTATCTTTAACAGTGGACTGCTTTGATTTACTAAATCTTGTATATGACAGACTTCTGGAGGATGCCAGTATGAGACGTTCTTATGATGGTCTGTTATGGACTTTGAGGTACGTTTTGATGGAGGTGTTTAATATTCTGAATCTGCAGCAAGTTCCTTCTTATATTTACAAATTTTAATTGCTGTCAAGGTGTTCAATAGAAAAAAATATGTGAAATGATATCAAGCACTTAGAATCTTTGTTTGCCTAAACTTTTCAAGTTTTAAATTCTTTGATCCTATATCTCAGTTAGTATATTGTGAAACTTTATTTCTTATTGAAGGAGTTTGCAAGGGCTCTCTTCTGGTCTATTACGTCCAGATACTACTAGCGACATATCAAAGTCAACTGTTTCCCCAAGCGAGGTACCTGCCTTTCCTGCCTTTGTGTGTGTGTGAGTCTGATACACATATGATAGGTTATAGCGTCCCCAGAAACATGGATTGCTGAGGTTTAAAGTTGATTTGGTTTTGTTACTAAAATATATAATAATAATGATACTTGATTACCTTTATTCACACCGTGAAGAAGTTGAGGAAATATATTGTTTCTCTGTTTGCATCTTGGCATGCGTTTTTTAGTGTAGAATGTTCAGAACATTAATGGCCTGTTCACATATAAGATTTTTGTTTTGATGTCAAGTTAAGCTCGGCTCAATCGATGTTATATAAATCATGTGACCATTCTTTGTTAGAAATCAGGTGGTCGTTAGGACTTCTCGTGTATGATTGCCGAAACTGTTTTCCTGCCCTATTCATTTTCAGATCTGTATTGGATTTCCTGATTTCTTAGTAAAATCATATTATGAATCTCGTTTTCTTTGTAGTTAGCTTATGGCCTCATTCCACATTATTTTGCAGCTAGATCATGGTTGGCAATTGATCTGGAGTTCATTAATCCATGGACTAGCAACATTCAGCAGCATGAGCGTTATTGTATGTTGTACATATCTACTTATATTCTTTCTTGTTTCACACAATATATTCTTCTAAAACTGTTGCTCCTTTTGGACGAAACTAGAGAAAATAAAATAAAATACTGAAAACTAGGGAGCAAATAAGTTCCCGCCAGTGAAGCTTGTGCCTGTATTATAGGTTACAGGTAAACGTTAAAACTTGAAAAACATAAACTTTTAAACCTCTCTTGGAACAGTGAAAAAAAATTATTTCGTCGAGGATTTGTGTTAGATCAAACGTCAGTGTTTTAGTGGTTCAGCATTTCCTTTCTAGTCATTTCCCGTTTAAATTCTGCTCTTACATCAACTCTGTACTAGTTTAGGTAATTGGTCACACATTGATATTTAAATATATAGGTAAAAAGGATAGAGTTGTCTTTGAGAGGGGTCAAGGTCAAGGGGTTTCTTGATTACCCAATACTATATAAGGGCGTTTGGCAGTTCGTTTAGCTAAACATGTTTTGGTTACTCACTTTGCTTAGCTGATTAGTAGCTACAAATGTACGTTCGGGGGCTGATGCTTCTCTGTTCCGCGATCGGATGTTGGTCTTCTCATTATTTTAATGCAGGTTGATGCTGTCTTGGTGCTCCTTGGATCAATTATTTCAAGTGTGAGTTTGTAAATAAAATTTTACCACAAATTTTATTGATCTATACCCTCTTAACCTTATTATCCCTTTGTTCAGAACCACATTAGCGTGGGGATTCTGCCTCAAGAAGTGTGGGATCACCAATTATTCAGACATATACCCTCTGAGTAAGCCGCTTATTGTCAAACCTTCATAAGCCATGATGTTTAGCTAATCCTTGAGGTGCTTATAGGCTAAAGCCCCACTTTTCCTGTGGAAAATAAGTAAATGAGTTTGGATACATCTTGTTCTATTTAATGATCTTATATTATTTTCTTCCACAAGATTAATGTGTTGATTGGAATTAGTAGTTGCTGAACGGCTCTACTGTTCACTAAAGAATTGTATCTTTTTACACAGGCCGGCCTTGTACTTCATTGCATGTTACTTTTCACGTATGGGTTGCCAGGTAAGCAAACTGGTTTTCACAGGAACTATATGGTCTTGGTATCTACTTTCTATGTTGACTTGATTGCTAAACAAACCTTCTAATCCTGAATAGGTATTATATTATCATGGTGTTGTCCTATCGCTGATAGATACACTTGTGCAGGGAAACCTGCAAGATGATTTACATCTTCGACGCAATCTCCTTAGAGCAGTTTGTGGCCCTCTTAGCTGGAAGGTAGTTTCAATTCGTTTTCCAGAAGAACACAAGTATTTTTGAAGCAGGGACCTCATCAATATCATATTGGTGTGATTATTTATGGCACCTCTACTCTCTGTGGAGGACAAGTTGTCTACGATCTGACAAAACCAAACCATCCAACTGAGTTATTTTTACCCCATAAGATTGATCGTAGCATAATTTTAATAATCATAGTTAAGAACTTAATCTTGGTTCAGTCAGAGAAAATTATGTGCTCTTTTTTTTGTTATTTCTTGCCAACTAGTTGGTAAGAGCTGCATTCTATTTCTACCTGATTTGTGAAACTGAATATCATAAGAGAATTCAAAATCTAATCATGTTTACTCAGTCAAGTACAGCATTGTATATTTAGAAGTCTCGAATGGTGTGTACCCCATTGTACCAGACGATCATTTTGGACATCTTGCTTATGGCTTATATATTCTTAGGGTCGTTTGACACTGAATGAGAGAATGGTTCGGCTTCTACCAGCAGCTGCTTTATCCTTATGTGCTGGTTTCACAACTTCACTTCCATTACCTAAGGAACATCTCCCAACACCATCTGATTGGGATGCCTGTGAAGTGGTGAATGATATGGTGAAGGTGCCTGTTATGTTTGTTATTGATGGATTGAAGAATTTCCATCTCAGAAAAGGTTGTATGTCTAATACTGGATTTCACTGTTTTTGTTTCTTTTCCAGATGGATGATGTTGAACAAGAAAGAAAATTTGGACTCTTTGAATGCTCTGTGGAGGTTCTAACAAGAGTTTGCTCGAATTCTAGCAAGGTGGAGGATCCTTCAATTTTTTTTCGCCTTTTCCTGAACTCATTTCGTTGCTGACATGTTTTGTGTTTCTTTGTAATTTCAGATCTCTAGTTGCCGAGTTCCTGATGGAGTACAACTACCTCTGGTATTAAGAGATCCATTGCTTCATGACATGGAAATCTATTTTCTTAGCGCTATCCCGGAGGACAGTGAGAAAGGACCACTGTCTGACATATTTATGGGATGTTCTCTGCTTTGTCATTTTATGCATGGTTCTTATATCACAAGGTTAGTGGACTCATCCTATTCTTGGTATTTCTTAGAACTTGTGAATGAATGACTGATATTGTTATTTCTTGTCAGATTTTCTCTATCGAAATAGTTTATAACAAAAGTTTCATAGTTAATCTTGACAGATGGTGAACACCCACTTGTAAATGCGGCTTTGTTCTGTTAGTAATGTCAACATGTTCTATGCATGTAGCTTTTCTGAAGCAAGGTAGTGTAGTTGAGATGTCTAAGAGGTGGTTGTGGATGTTTTTTCACTTGCGATGAACTAGCTTAAAGTTTTATCTCTTTGTGTGAATTTTTCTTTCAGTCAGTTGAGTTTTCGTTTTCATTTCTCAGGAAGGGTAAAGGAAGCACTTCGTTCTTCTTAAAAGCATGCCACTATTTGTTAGAAAGCCTGGACTACGCTGTTGGAGCAGTTATAAAGAGCCTCAATGATTTTCAAAGGCTTGGTTCATTGGGGTTTGGCTCAGATTTTAATGAGAAAAGTTCTATAATACTTTCGTTGAAGTCTCTTACTAGTTGTCCTGTCTTCAGCAACAGAAGCGACCAAAATCTTCTTGCAACTAGTTATGATGCTGTACTTCACTCCTTAGAGAACCTTTTGCGGTCTTTTGCTAAAGTTTATGGACAATATACTGAGCACTCATGGCATACCCAATCTGACACTGTTCCTTCGCAATCGTTAGCACTTGATTCCCCAGAAGTTGGCAGAATTGTGGATATGGATTTGGATGTAGCTGAAGACAGTAAAGAGATCGATCTTGTAACTGCTGGTGGAAAAGCTGTACCTGGCGTGCTCGTTTCTACGGGTAACTGGAAGTTGGGCATGATGTCACTTATCTCATGTTTTTCTCCGGTACTTCAGTTTCCTACATGGGATATTCTGTATAGTATCATGGAGAAGGAATGTGATCCTAAGGTATAAACATGTTTTTTCACATATCAATATCTCAAGCTTTTGTGGTGACCTTACAGAAACATTTTATTCGACTGCTTACATCTGCAGGTGTTGGAAAATATAATCTGTCATCTATGCCAGCTTTCATGCTTGACTTCTATGCCTAAGGTTAATGATTTGGTATGGAATTCAGTTGTTAATTTAAATTTGCTGTGAATATTTTGAGTGTTTTATAACATCTCCTCAAACTTTTCTTGTGTTTATGGGTTTTCGTTTCACTATTTTTACTTTAAGGTTATTTTCTTGGATGACATGCTTAACACACAAGTAAAGAACAAGCGTAACTGTCTCAATATAGTCACTGGCCTGCATGTTTTACTTCAAAACTTATCATCCTCGGGGATGGATTCTTCTGGACACAGAACAAACTGTGATTTGTCTTTGAAAGAAGCAGAAAGTTGTCAGGTAGCACGTCCTCTTGTTTAAGTTGAGTGTTTGGTTCTTTTTCATGATCTGCTTGATTCATTGCGCAAGTAACGTGCAGGTCTTTGTCCAACTTGGCGCAATGGTGAATAAAGTTTCTGAATTTGGTCTCTTGGGCTGGTTTGGGCGTGTGAGGCTTATCAACTGTATATGTGATTTTGTCGTGCTTAATCCTCAGATTGGTCAGGTACCTACTTCTCATATAACCCGCTTGTTCCTTAGACATGAAAAACTGGCATATGCATATTTATAATCGGACGGATGTTTTTGCAACTCTTTTTAGTGTTTTCATGAAGCAAAAAGGTTTCATGACTTGGATTACATGTCAAATACCATTGAAGCTGAAGATAACATTTCCTTGTACATTCTGTTCAAATGAGATAATTCCTGTTGTTTGCAGATGAAACATTAAATTTTTCTTTGCACTCATTACTTGTAGTGTAATACTCTGCTTCACCCTCCCTTCATGCACTGGGAAAGTTAACGTAAAGAAAACCTACAGTTTGTGTACTATAAACATCTTTTTTATCTTAGGACTAAAGACGAGTGATCAGGCAGTTTCCCTGTGTTACCATTAGTGCTATTTATTTGTCTTTTATAGAATTTCACACCAGCCGGTAACATTTAAATGTTCAACTCTGTTCCTTGTGGAATTCATATTTAATTAAGTTTCTTGTTGTATAGTTCATGGAATTTTTGTTTTAAATTTGTACAGACAATGATCGAGCGGCTTCTATTAATGCTAAATGACTCTGATTATCGGGTGAGGTTTGTCCTGGCAAGAAAAATTGGGCTTTTATTCCAGACATGGGATGGTCATGAGGCATTGTTCCAAGATATTTGGTAAGTTTGGTGTTTGTTTATTCAACATTACTGTTATCCTATGGTCTTGAGGAATATTTCCCAGGTCATGAGGTATACTAACCTTGTTAATTTTTCCCAGGTCATGAGGTATACTAACCTTGTTAATTTTTCCCATATCCTTTTCCAGCTCCAGCTTTGGTATTATATTAGTGACCTCCTCAAGGGAGAAACTTGTCACTGCAAGGGATGTTTTGGCTGCTGGTCCTCAGCCTCGCCCAAAAATGGAGACTGTCATCATAACTCTTATGCACCTTGCTTATCACAGTGAGAACATAGAGTTGCAAGTAATATTTTACTCATTTTTCTTTGTTCGTAGAATCATTTGAGTATACAATCAGTTAGCTGCATATTAAGTATTAACATCGTATTCCCTAATGTGGGGGGAACACAGGCTGTTTTTATGATGTGCGCTATTTCAGCTGTAGATCCTTGTCAGAGGTACTCTCTCTTGTAATTGTTACTGTTTTTGATTTACTTGATATGTTCTTTTACTTATCTGGCCGTTTTCCTACTAGGGAATTAATCATCGCTGCACTAGACAATCTATCAGCACAACTCCATTACCCATCTAG
Source organism: Schrenkiella parvula (assembly GCA_000218505.1). NCBI lineage: Eukaryota > Viridiplantae > Streptophyta > Magnoliopsida > Brassicales > Brassicaceae > Schrenkiella > Schrenkiella parvula. The sequence continues at coordinate 34,022 of AFAN01000050.1, read as the reverse complement.
ATTCAAGGTGTTATTATTGATTCTCGTTTCTTTATTTCTTCCATACCTGCCTTTTTACATTTTCTGCTACCAGCCGACTTACCTTACATTAATCATATCTGAACCTTGTAAATGTTACCGTGATAGCATTATCTCCATCTCTTTTTAAACTGTTTTGTGCAGTACCTGGAGGAGCTCCTTGGGCCGATCCTCTTTTTCTGGATTGCATGTGGTGTCAGTTTAGCTGCTCTTGTTGAGGTATGCTGCCCGCTGATATTCTCTGTCTTGTAGATGGAGTTTTGTGAAACAGGAATTCGAAGTAAATTACCAGTGAAAGAGAGAAATATCCACATGTGCTTCTGGATATCCAGCAATATGTTCTGATGATTGTGGCACTTGTCAGAGTGGAATGGGTACATTTTAGCATTCTCTATAATCTCCTGGTTGCTTTGTTGCAGACAAGTCAACTGTTCATTCTAAATGCTGAACCGAAATATTTCATCCACTTTTGCTCCCACTGGCTACTCCCAGCTCTTCTGCTGCATGAAGATCATACTAACCTTGATTGGGTAGCTAAGGTAAGGGTGCTTCCATATATCTTTATCGGCATAAGTGGGTGTTTGGAATGACTGCAATTTCAGTGTATGGAGAGACTCAAAGAATGTTTTTAATGAAATTTGAATTATGTCCAACCTTTTGGTTGTTTTTCTTCTATTTTAATGTGAGTCCTTCAGATTACGTCAGAGATTTGAACTTTTCCGATCTCTATGTCACTGTCTACGATTTGCAGATGGCTGGCGAACCAGTGGCTGTATTGGTCAAAGAAAATTTTGTGCCAATATTTTCAATATGCATGGGATTGCACTGTAGTAAAACATCAGAATGTGATAAAGGTGCAATGGTGCTTCAGAATTCAATATTGTATGTGGGTGACATCAGCGAGAATGAGAGGGATAAGCTCATTAAACGGAATATGGTATGGTACCTGTAACATTTAACTCATGATTCCAGCAATCTGTCTTTGTTGTTTGTGGTGGAGAATTCCATCATACCGCTAGTTAGCTAGTCTGAGCAACTAGTTACATTTTATCAAGCTTTCCGATCCAAGATCAAAATCAAGATCAGTACTTGGACGCTTTATTTCATTTTGTCGGAGATCATAGTTCAGAAAATTATATATATTTTCTCAATTATAACGTCTTGAACTGTAATTGGCACGCTGTTCTGTTTTCAATTTCAGGTTTCTATTGTTAGTTTTGTTCTCTCACGTGCATCATCTTCACCAGAACCTCCACTTCCTGCTTTTTCTCCTGCCACCATTTCACGTGCAATTCAAACAATTGTGGATGGCTTTCTGGAAACGTAACATTTCTTGCTCACTTGATCTTGACTTATTGTTTTAGCTTTTTCTCTTATAAAGTCTTACTTGGTCTATGCAGCGCTGATTATCCTACGAATACGGCCGTCATTGACAGGATAAACGTTTTTCGCCCAGATAGGGTCTTCATGGTGAATTCATTTGCCGATCGTCTTCACGAGATAGCAATGTTCTTGTCAATTTGATACTTCATTCACAATATTTTTATTGTTGTTTGGCAGTTCATCACAGAAATACACTATAGAATGTCAGCGGCATGCCATCATCGGCATGCCCGTCATCATTTGGCTGCGCTTGAAGAGCTTACAATTATTCTTGGTCATAGAGCTTCAGTTCCAAGTTCCTTAAAGTGAGCAGATTCTCAATCCATCTATCTGACTGTTTGATTGGTAACATTCAGATTCCGAAAACACGAAAGTGACTTTCTTTGGACCTTATTGAATTTGAGGTAGCAATGAGATTGACCATCTGGGTTCTTTTCTCGAGTAAAATCTACGTTGCAGATGTTAGAAAGTGTAGTTTTTTACTTGATTTGGCTTTGCTATTGTCTTGAACTCTTTTGTTAAGTGTAAGACATTGGTTATCATAATATCTTCCCCGATCAGTAGCTTTGCATAGTGTTTCTTTTGTCGAGAACTTCCAGTTTTTTGATGGCATCTTTAGTTGATATTTAAAGAGCCAAGGCTACACTCTTTGATGTATGAAACTGCTAGGTTATTCTGCTAATAAACATGATCATCATTTGTAAATTAAAATTTTGGTGGCATTGAAGGGTGAATCTTTATTTTTGAGCTTTGAAGAACTACTTTGACCTTCAATTGTGGTTTCTTTCAGTTATATATTCAATCTTGTTGGAAAATTTATCGGCTCTCCCTCATTACAAGACCAGTGTTGTAGTATAGCTTCCTGTTTGCTGGATTCGTTCAAAAGCAATCCGGCCAAAGAAATTGTTAGTGTGCTAGGTGACCAACTCCAGGTATGTGTTGCTTATTGCTATTATTTCGGTCCTTCTTCTATTACCTTCTTGGAAAGGTTGTTTACTTTTCTCTATCTGCTGTCTTTTTTTTTAGTTTTTGGTCTCAAAGCTAGTTACATGCTGCATCGATGCTGAAGCAGACTCCCAAGTTTCTGGTTCTAAGTCATCTCAACTCGTAAATTTGCTACACAAGCTAATTGTTAATTCAGAATCTTCTCTTGATGAAGATATCAGAGTAGGCGTTCTACCTATAAAGTTGCCTTCCTTTTTGTCCTACCAGTGCAAGGAATTTTTGAGAATTCTATGCTTTTTGATTTGTCCATCTTTTTCAGGATTTAGAACCATTGCCCAATATGGAAATTTTTCAAGTCATTCGTAAATCACACATCAGGATATGCGAAGCCTACTCTCCGAGGAATCATCTGTTGAAGGTCAAGCCCTCTGCAGTTTTTGATGATTACATTGTTTTCGGAATTTTATCATTATTCAATATTGTGTTTCTTTCTGTTCTGCGACAACAGTGTGCTAGACGATCATGTTATCTTCCACCGAGATTTCTTTCGTGGAGGTATCGTTCTATCTTTCATCAGTTAACTCCTCCTGTGATATGCATTAAGGCTACCCTAAGTGCCAAAATTTGCTTGGGATGCTAACTTTATAATTAATACTAAGTATGGTTCCTTTTATTTTACTTTGGGGACTGTTTTCTCTAATTACACAAGAAACAGCAGTCAAGGGGATACATTTTTTTCTCACTTCTTCTAGTTTGTTTCTAATTATTTTCTCTTATTTGGATGGGTCGATGTCTGAGCTACTTTTTTTCATTTTTCATGGCTGTGCTCATGAGTGAAATGACTTATTTAGGTGTCTGTTTTATAAGTGTTAGTTAAAAGCAGAGATTGTTTGTCTTTCAACTTTGTCGATCTAGCTTCTACCTTGATAGCAACAAAGTTGATAACAATTAGCCGATAACATAGCCAATGAAGCTTTTATCGAGAGTCTACTGCCCATTAGTCCTCTTTCCTTATCAAATTGCTGCACTCCTTATCAAATTATCATGTCCTTGTAGTCTTCAAGCACTGCACAACAAGCTGATAGCTACTGAAGCTTCTCAAGAAGAGACAAATGTAGAATCTGATACATTTTGGCATGAAGATGAAATTGTAAATGCTGTTTGGACTCTTGTCCGTGTGTCTGCCTCAGATGAAGCAGATAGTATGAGACTGTTGGTGTCGGATTTTCTTTCCAGGGTATCTGTCATTCTCTTTTGTGATCAGTATCTCTTTATTTGCAAATATGAATATCTGATCTTATTTTCTCTTGTTTAACTGTAGGTTGGTATTGGGGACCCCCACACTGTTGTTTTCCATCTTCCTGGGGAGTTAGGCTCCATGCATGGTCTTCAATTTGTTAGCCTTAATACTGGATCAAAAGTCAGATCTTTTACTGAGAACGGCATATCCGACGAAACCCTTATCGTACTGCTGAAAATTCTGAAGAAGTATCTTTTGGATGACTCAGTAAAGATCATTGATGTAACGTCTCAAACCCTTCGGGTCAGTTTTCTAACTTTCTTACCTATCCAAGTTTGACCGTGCTCTATATCCTTTTGTCAACTCATAGTTATCTGATTACGGATTTGTTTGTGCCTCTAACTACCGTAATGTTAGGCTGTGATCTAATGTTGTGTGATTTTTCTCGATTCTGCAGTAACCTCTTACTTTTGTTCTGCTGTTTCATGTTTTGTCACACTCCTGCTATGCTCTTAGTCTTCTCGTCTTTATACCTCGTCAAACATTCAATTTATTGACAATTTTTAGTAATCTACTATCATGCACATGAAAGTTATGATTTTTTGTCTGATGTGTCGTTATAATTTAGTCAAAAGATGTGTAATCACCTTCCCATTTGTTAAGCATTCGAGGGGTTGTACTTATTTCCGAGGATTTAATCTGTAATATCTTGTTTACTGTCTGGAAAGGCTAGCTTATATAGATATCCCTTTCTCCTTGCTTTAGGGAATTCTTTCAACCGAAAGAGGGCAACAAGCATTATCATCTATCGATTCATGTGAGAGATCTTTGATTGAGGTAAGTTTCTTCTCCACATTAGCTTTCTGGTCTTGTGCTATGTTTTATGGGTTAATATTTTCTCAGGTAATTCATATAGTCGAGAATTGTTCCACGGGCAGAATAAAATAGTGCACCGTAAAGCTTTTGAGTATATAAGATCTGGTTCTTTCAGAAATGTAAATTTGATTTCAAGATTCATATTATGATATTTATGGATACATAAATGATCAGTGAATCCATTAAAAATAACTACTGATGTATATATGTTGGGTCCCCATTCTTGTTAGGGTATTCTAAGTAAAAAAATACCCTGCCTGGATATGTATTTTTTTTGTAGGTACATGGCAGGGGCGTGAACCTTGACATTGTTGAAAAGATCTTACTGGATAGCCAAAAGCAATTCAAAGGTAGTTTAATTATTATATGAATCTTGACATTACAGAAAAGATCTTAGAAGACATAATCTCCATGTAGGCATCTCGTGTATAAGGTTGCGCTCTATGTTTGAAAGAATATACAATTCTTTATGTTAATAATCCCACGTCAAAAAAAATCTATATGTTTTCTGTGCACTGTTCCTCTTGCTAGATGCTATAAATTGTTTTCATTGTCAAGTTTCAGGACATAAGTGCTTCTCTAGACATTATTGAAAGTTGAAATCTATGTTACTGAATGAAGGCTATCGTATATATTACTATTGACCATTTAATTCTTGATGCAACCTAAAACAAAAAGTGGAGGTTACTGATGAAGTAATAGGCATATTAATTCTTCTTGGCTATTGCTTGCAATCATGCAAAGTTGTTCTGAATGATTTTCAGAATATATATGCCTGGGATAATTAGTGAATTCAATGACGTTTTTTTCTCTTTTTGAGAATTCAGTTAACGTATCTAAATACCTCTATTACATTTTGCACATGACATGCACATGTCTGCCCTAAAATTATTTCGTTCATGTCCCGTTCCTACTTTTTAAATTACTTAAGAGTGGTTCATTTTGGGCGCTGTCAGCTGAGAACTTTTCACTGGAGAAGTCTGAAGTGTGGTCCACAGATAATAAAAACTTTGATGGATGGATTTGTCAGCTTGTGTACTGTATGATCGCTTTGTGTGAGGATATCCCAATACGGTATCTACTTGGTTCCTATTTACATGAGTTATCCAGTTAAAATATTCAATTAAAATCTTGCACTCAGTGGATCATTGTTGCGGCTTTGTTTGACAGGTTATGCCAGAACATAGCAATGCTGAAAGCTGAAATCTCCGAGCTTCTATTTCCAAGTGTTATTGTTAGTCTTGCTGGAAGGATCGGGAGAGATATCAATTTACATGAATTAATTACAGCACAGGTAGTACTCCTATTTTTTCACCCGCTTGCATTGTTTCTTCTCTGTATATCACTGTTTGTTGAACCAAATTCACCTCCCTTTGTACTTTCCCTTTCCACATCTTGTTTTTTGTGTACAACTGAACAAAAAACATTGCGGAGAACTATTCTTCACTTTTGCTAAAGCTTGTAATCCCCATTGGGCAGGTGAAAGAGCATATCTTCATTGATTCAAACAAGCTAACAAAGTCGAAGCAGATTATGCTAAATACCCTGAATGAACTACGGATGTGTTATGTCCTTGAAAGATCTACTTTTTCTGGGCAAACTAAGAGAGAAAAGGTTAGGATAAATGCATTGATTCCAGGAGACTTAATTGCATTTATTATCTTTTATATTCCTGAGAAAAATGTTTTCCTGCATAAGAACTAGGCTTCAACACCAATAACTGAAAAAGGTATGCTCTTCATGGAGAGTAAAGAAGGGATTCTGCTATTTTTATCTTCTATATTGTAAAATCTGATATCATATGAGTTTTTCATATAAAAATATCATTACGAAATATGAGAGATGATCAAAAGAAACGTTTGATTTTTTTTCGCAGAATACTAAGCATTCTAGCTACAGTTCAAGATCTTGCTCCAGCGCTGCTAAGATTAGAGACCTGGAAACATCATCAAATGGAATGGCAGGGTTTATAACTGCAAATTGGGACAAGGTTTACTCTTTATTATATGAATTTCAATTACTATATGGCGCTACTGATCTAGTTAATTATTCCTCTAGCTTTTCTTGAAATTATAATTTTCAAGCATGTGTTACTGTTCTTTACCTCTTCTTTCTTTTATTAACTTTTAATACGTAGTTACTTTATTTGATCAGGTTTATTGGCTTTCCATTGATTATCTTGTTGCTGCCAGATCAGCAGTAGTGAGTCATCCTTTTTCCTTAAATCATTAACCAATTTATGAAACTAGAGGCACTATATTTATTTGCAGTATAAAAACTCTTTTCGTTCTTCCCAGGTTTGTGGTGCATATTTGACTGCGTCCATGTATGTGGAGTATTGGTGTGAGGAGAAATTTGGCAGTCTAACCCTCGGAGATCCTGATTTTTCTTACCATGATATGGTAATTTATAAAGAATGCATGTTATCCATTGGGGATTACTGAACTAGATAAAATTGTACTCAGGCTCTTCCATGCTTTTCGTCGTCTTAACTAGATAACTCGTTGGCATTGTGGTTTATGCTTAATGACTAATGGGTAATCATGAATCATCGTCATAAATGTAATCTTCTTGGTATGCATTTTTACAAAATAGCAAATTCTGTGCTGTCTATGTAGAGAAGGGGCTTACGAATAGAGTTTTTTTGCATGATTTTATGTGGCAGAGAAAGTAGATTTGTTTTGTGCCGCTTTCTAACCTTTCTTTTTCTTTGTGGTTAACAGTTGCCAGATCATGTTGAGATACTTGTGTCTGCAATAACAAGAATAAATGAGCCTGACAGCTTGTATGGGGTTATACATTCAAACAAGGTTCGATTCTGATACTAAAAGTCTGTCCTATAGAGTACATATCGGATAACTGATCGCACACATTTTGAACTCTTGCCTATTGGAAATGGTTTGCTAGTCAGTATTTTCCTGAAAGTGGTAACAATAGCCCTTTCGTTACCTACGGTAAAAATGTTGTGAGAAGACTGACATACTTCTGCTGCTAATATCAGATGAGTGTATGCGGTCCAAGTAGAACATTACAACCTAAATAGTGAAACAACTATATCAACTAAAAAGTACGTTTGGTTATCAAATGAGACGTGAGATGTTAAGTTTTTCTTTATTTATTGTTACCACTGTACAATGAAGAACATTTATGCCTAGTACCAAGTATGTTCATGAAGAAATGAAGTAACCAAATCGTATGCAATACTTTTTGATCTTTTGTTGGTTTCATATATGTGAATAACATTTCCTATTTCTGTTATATGGACGCAAATCATGCAATCTGAAAGTTGTCTGCTCAAATAACCACATTTGAGCATGAAGGAAACTGGACTAGGGCGCTCGAGTACTATGACTTGCAAGCACGTTCACAGAAAATGGTGGTGCCTGGTAGCCTTTCTGAAAATCTAGTGATGGAACGTTTTCCGCAAACAATCAGTGCACAGCATTCTGTTTTTGGCGCGGGGGAGGTCCAGAAACAACCTTTTAAAGGCCTCATTAGGTCGTTGCAGCAGACAGGCTGTATGCACGTTTTGGATCTGTATTGCCGGGGTTTGACTTCCCGAGAAGGATGCTTTCAGTATGATCCAGAGTTCATCGAATTGCAGGTATACATCCTGATTTGGTTAAGTTTTCTCCTAGTTTCCAATACATGGGGAGTCTGTTGCCTAAACAAGGTTGTTGGTTAATACATAGATATTTCATGAGACAAAGAAACGATATGATAAATCACAGATCTTGAAGGAGTAGCTTGGCAGCAATATTTACCAAATAGTAATTTTTGGTTGGATAATTGGCCCAAATTTTGATTTGAAAATTAGCTAATCGAACACAACACAGCTGTGATACTATAGTTGTGGTGCTTAGGTGATAATTCAGCTGCAAATCGACTTTTTGCGTGCAGTATGAGGCTGCATGGCGTGCAGGAAAATGGGATTTTTCTTTACTTTATCCACAAACGCGCTCCCCACCTATGCAACATGTCAAGAACAATAATTATCATGAAAATCTGCACTGGTAACACATTTCTACCCTATGTACCGATGATGCTACTCCTAGTTTCCCTGTTTACACCAAATTTACTTAACATCTTATCAATACTGACTTTGCCACTGGTCTAGAGGAGTTTTATAATAAATTAGTTGAAACCTCATAAGTTGCTGGTCTCTGGCTTTTCTTTCTTGGGCCATGCCCTAGTATCAATGGTCAGTTGGGATGAAGTCCTTTTTCGTTTTGAAAAGTCCTCAACGTCACACATCGTAGGCCTCTATCATTCTCTTTACATGTTTACTTCTCAGTTGTTTGAGAGCATTGCAAGAAGGGGATTGCAATGGGTTTTATGAAAAACTGAAGGATGCTAAGAAGGTAATGCATGATTTCAGTGTGTCACCAGTGGATTGGAAGGCTGCAAGCTTCTATGTGTTAAGAATGTTTGCTTTTTCTCTTTTTCAGGAGCTTGTATTGTCCATTTCCCGTTCAAGTGAAGAAAGCACTGAATTTATATACTCAACAGTAGCGAAACTTCAGGTATACAATTTTAAGTTGACGTTAAAGCACAACATCTTTTTCCATCATCTTGTCATTTGGATGCCAAATTATAATTTTACCAAGATTATTTTCTATTCCTTATTGTTCATATCTTTATTTTGATAACGGTACACTCTGTGAGTGGCATATTTCCTTTTTTGGTCAAATGTCATATTGATCTTGACTAGCCAATTACTCTGCAAGAGCTATCAAGTTTGATGGATGAAATCCTAAATGACTACAAGCATCAGTAGCACATGAACGTTTGTGACTTACTGAAGCTGTTGCAAGTTTCAAAACTTTACTATGTCATGATGCTCAACTTTTGAAAAAAGTACCTCTCCGACTCAATATTTCGTCATAAAATTATATCCCTTGGACTAAAGATTTCATCTGTTCAGCAATTCTTAAATTAAACTTGAATTTTTAAGCTGTCGGATAGTGAATGCAAGCTGCATGTTCATTTTAGATCTAAGGAAACTGCAAGTAAATTGCTCAATATTTCGGGTCTCTTTGGTAACCAATGGTTTTGAATTTTTCTATGGAATCACTTTCTTGATTTTTTCATGTTTTATCATGTCTAGATTCTTTATCATCTTGGACTAGTTTGGGATCTTCGCTGGACGACATCTTCACATCAAAGTTTGCATGGCTATCCAGTCAAACAAATGGCATGTTCAGACCCCGTGACTCCAACAATGGAGCAGGTATTTTCCCTTGTAACTTCTTTTTTTCAAGTGGTTGTTCACTAGCTTCTAGTAAATTATTTCAAGCTTCAAGAGTTTATGTTATTAGTGGCAAGTCGGAAGTTAGAAAAACACACACGTTATATAGAATCTTTCATGTACAGTTAAAGGTAGTTGTGCACATATGTATACACGCAAACTGTCTGGAAGCTAAGTGAGATAATCATGTTTCCTGAGGCGTTTTAAATTATGAACTACAGTTGTCTCTGCTGAATAAAGATTGGAGCTCTATTATTACTCAAACTCAGCTGCACATGAATTTGTTGGAGCCATTTATCGCATTTAGGCGAGTCCTCCTCCAAATCTTGGGATGTGAGGAATGTACCATGCAACATCTTTTGCAGTCTGCTTCGTTACTTCGCAAGGTATGTATGAAAAGCTACAATTTCACTTGCGCTTATATTTCGTGTACTAATTATCTTGTTGTTTTCAGGGATCAAGATTTTCTCATGCAGCTGCATCTCTGCATGAGTTCAAGTTTCTTTGTGCAAGAAATGATGGACGACAACCCGTTCCAGATTGGCTTGGAAGGGTACATCTTTATGACTAACCTTGCATGTTTTCTGGAATTTTCCAGTATCCTCCTTTTTCTCCTCAACTCTACATATTTCTTCTCTGGCTTTTTCTTAATTGAAATTTATGAATGTGAGACAAGACTTGCAACTGAAAAAAGTCTGATTGTCAACTGATAGTTGTGACCTAGGACATAAAAAAGTTCTTATAGAAGGAAAGCATGCAATACATCTTTTCGTCATGTATTAGTTACTTTACCTCTTAGTTAGAACATGGTAATATGTCTGGTTATCAACTAAACATATGCTTTCCAGTAACTTTTTGTGCTTTCTCAGATTGAAGAGGCAAAGCTATTACATGCCCAAGGGCGGCATGAAGTTGCGATCAGTCTGGCAAGCTACATCTTACAAAATTATCAATTAGAAGAAGAGGCTTCAGATATCTATCGTGTGATTGGAAAGTGGCTAGCGGAAACCAGATCTAGCAAGTAAATAAATTGTTACAAAGTAGTTTCCACCTATGCTCGTCATTACTTTTTTCAGAAGTCTCAACTCGGTTCCTTTTTTGTTTTCTCTTGAATATAGCTCTAGAACAATTTTGGACAAGTATCTCAAGCCTGCAGTTTCGCTTGCCAAAAAGCAGAGTTCCGAGATCTGCAAAAGGTTGGTAGACAGACAGAGCCAAACTTGGTTTCATTTGGCTCATTATGCAGATGCTCTATTTAAGAGTTATGAGGAAAGACTCTCCTCCAGTGAATGGCAAGCTGCAATGCGGCTACGAAAACACAAGGTCTCGACCTTTGGTTACTCAACTCCACTTCATTCACAGTCTCTTTCTTTTTGTAGTTCTTTTTTCTGTTGAAAATGCCTATTTTTTATCTTTCTAACCGGGCACAATTAGATGAATAACAAATGAGCACAAATAAATGAATAATCCATTTGTTTGCTGTAATCAGTTACAGTTTCAACTCCAAATTTTGTTCTTCTGTGGGGATACTAACTATTGTGCAATATTTTTCAGACGAAAGAGTTGGAGGTACTCATCAAACGGTTCAAGAGTTCAAAGAAGGCAAGTAGTAGTCTACCTCCGTTTGTTTGATCACTGAACATCTCTTTGCAAAGCACAGTATGATTTCCAGTCTAGACAAGTCTATTATTTTATTTCATATTTGTATCTTACTGTATTAGGGGGAACAATCTGACTATTCACTGAAGATTCAAGATCTGCAGAAGCAACTAACAATGGACAAAGAAGAGGCAGAAAAACTGCAGGTGTTATTTATTCCACCCGGCAATCTGGCTGCTGTGGAAAAGTAGTAACGTTTTTTTCTTGATGGATGATTTTTACTGATGCGTTATCTCTCCCTCTCTCCTCAATTGCATAGGTTGACAGGGATAACTTTCTGAAACTTGCGTTGGAGGGGTATCAACGTTGTCTGGAAATTGGTGACAAGTATGATGTCCGAGTGGTATGTTTATGTTATTTAAGTCTTTTAGTGAGGTTTGCATATATTCTAAGATGTGAATTAGTGTCTAGATTCCATCCTTTATAACAGGTGAGGAAGTGTTTGAGTTGGCTTTAGGGTCAAATAAGGAATTCCTTAAGATAATAGCTTTACTTGTTAGGTTACAGCATCTAGTGAATCTGCATATCTATGTCTGGGTACTGTGAATTCTTCAATCTACACTAATCATAGTTGGGTTTCCTAATAATCCTTAACATCTATCAAGGAGGAACATTGGATTTTTTTGGTCGTCTTAGTGGTCCAAAGTGTCTTCTCTTTTCCTGTTTGGGGTTGCGGTCTTTAGTTGCTTGTTTACATCTCTCAGTTGGTTTGTGTTTGTATTGTTATCGATCATATCAATCTTCCTTTGGTTTTCGGGTACGTGTCGAAGTTCGATAATGTCTCCACGTAGATTAGGTTTAGTTCCATGTGGAACAGTGGATCTCTAGTTCAGTGCTTCACAGGAAATATCGACTTGTACAGATAGGTGTTTGGTTTGGGATATATGGACGCCTACCTATATACGTCAGATTCATGATAGTCTGACCTTTGAAACCATATATACTTTATACGCTCGTATTTGGGATTCATGTCCAGTTTTGTCTAACACATCATCCAGTAAAGATACTCAAGAGTGTCCTCTCGCCTTAGAGAATTTTTTTTGAAAGATTTAGCAGAAACGTGGTGTATTCCATTATGTTAATGAAATACGAAACATTGTTAGAACTAATATTCTTTTCTACAGGTCTTTCGACAAGTATCCATGTGGTTTAATCTAGCCTCCCAGAAAAATGTTATTGATAACATGTTGAGCACCATTAGTGAGGTACTTGACTGATGGTGTCAGATTTTTTTTTACTGTGGAGAAGGAAGTCTTTAGTTATCTCTCCAATTTTCTTGTTTAATTAACCAATCTCCATGTCCATAAACGTTCTTGCAGGTTCAGTCTTACAAATTTGTACCACTTGTTTATCAAATTGCTTCAAGGTTGGGAAGTTCTAGAGATGAATCAGGATCTAACAGCTTTCAGGTGGAATGCATTTTAACTGGGTTGTCATAGATATCTTAAGACCATAATGGGTCTAGCTAATCTCTACAATTTACCACTTGCAGTCTGCTCTGGTTTCACTTGTCAGAAAAATGGCCATTGATCATCCATACCATACTATCTTTCAGGTTCTGAAGAACATGATATCTGTCTTCTTTATTTTTATGTTTCATTTTTCCTGTTCGATTAACTGGCATAGGACTTGCTAGAAGTGCACAAGGCACAAAACCCTTACATGTCCTATGATATCTCGGATCTGTTCAAATATTGTGAACATAGGAAACTCCGTTGTGTTGTGTAGCGTGCCATGGACCATACATTATTTGCAAGTGACTTTGTCTTATCTGTTTTGAAGTTACATTTCTAAATGCTGGATATATTTCTCGTATTTTTCTTCTGAATTTTGTTCTAGCTTCTTGCTTTGGCAAACGGTGACCGAATCAAGGATAACCAACGCAGTAGAAATTCTTTCGTGGTTGATTTGGATAAAAAGCTTGCAGCAGAGCATCTGTTGCAGGATGTATCACAATATCATGGGCCTATGATTAGACAAGTAAATTTTATTTTCATCTAGTCTTATGCATCATAGACTATTATGCCTGGTTACTTATCAGAAAACCCCGGTTTTCTTTTTCAGATGAAACAACTGGTAGATATCTACATCAAGCTCGCGGAGCTTGAGACAAGGAGAGAGGTCTGATAATTCTTTGAGAATAGAGGAAGTATTTTGTTATGCTGTTTGCTGACTTTGAGAATAGAGGAAGTATTTTGTTATTTTGTTTGCTGAACCCAACCATATAACATTTGTGGAACTCTTTCCTTTGCAGGATACCAATAAAAGGGTAGTACTACCAAGAGAAATTCGTAGTGTGAAACAATTGGAACTTGTAAGCCCGCCATCTATTAATTATTCATTTGCGTTCTTATCCAGCTTTGGGATGTTTATTAGCTTGGAGGACGTCATGTCAGATGCTCCATATATAGAATTTTAGACTAAAAATTTGATATCAAGATAGGGAATTTCTTGGAAACTAAGAAACCTTCCATGGGTCATTTTGATAGGCTATACATACAATTTACAATTTGCAGCTATAGATTTTTTCCATAATTGTTTAGCAAATGTTTTCCTATGCGTTGCTCTGATCCTAATTTGTTTGCTCCCATCTTTACTGTTTTTGGTCTGTTGAAACTCCTAACAAGATCAAGATCAATTCTTCGCTGAAAGAATTGTGGCACTATAGATTTCTCGTTGTCTGTTTAGTTGGAAGAGTTATTTTGTTGTATGAGCTTGCAAGCATGTTTTCCGTTTTATGTTTTTCAGATATTGAATTTCACTTTTTCTCTATGCTTTTAACGTGTCTGTGAAACTTGTATTGTTTTTCCGTTTTGTTTGAGTTTAGGTACCTGTAGTGACTGCTACAATTTCTGTTGATCGTAGCTGCCAATACAATGAAGGATCGTTCCCTTTTTTCAGAGGTTTATCAGATTCTGTTACGTAAGTCCCTGCTCAATTAATATAACAATTTCCTTTGACATTTCTAGTTTAAAAGAATACCTTATCTGAGACCACGTATTTTTGGTATGCAGAGTGATGAATGGTATTAATGCTCCAAAAGTAGTTGAATGCTTTGGCTCTGATGGCCGAAAATATAAGCAACTTGCAAAATCTGGCAATGATGACCTCAGACAAGATGCTGTAAGAGTTTCAGAATTTTTTGTCTGATTATCTTACTGGCAATGTCTGTAATGTGGCAGTGCTCCATCTACTGGCAGAAAATTGAAAGTATGTTGACATAGCCAAGCTTTACATGTAGAATGGTCTAGTTATGCAAAGCGTGTACCATTTTCTTCAGGTTATGGAACAATTTTTTGGGCTCGTCAATACCTTTCTACATAATAACCGGGACACATGGAAGAGAAGATTATCTGTACGGACATACAAGGCATGTCTCTCTGATCTATCTATAAGACCGTTGCCCATTTCTTTAGAGAAAGTCTGATACATTGAGTTCAAAGCCTGTTATAATTATATGTATATACATATGCCCAGGTTATTCCTTTTACTCCAAGCGCTGGTGTTCTTGAGTGGGTTGATGGCACAATTCCACTTGGAGATTATCTTATAGGAAGGTTGGTCTAGTAAATTAGTTCTACAGTTACATGGTTCAACAATCACTCTTCCAAGTCGTGATAGTTTGAATTGGCTCTTTGCATATCAAATCACAGCTCAAGGAGTGAGGGTGCTCATGGTCGATATGGCATTGGAAACTGGAAATATCCAAAGTGTCGAGAACATATGTCGAGTGTAAGCTCATTTCATTTTCCTGATCCTTTTAGTTGGTAATTTCCTCAATTAATCTGGGGTGGCTGGTGGCTTGTAGGCAAAGGACAAGCGCAAAGCCTTCATAGATGTCTGCACAAACTTCAGGTTTCGTCTTTGTGAAACGTTAATTTACACCGTAGGTACTGGTTGCAAGCTGACAAATCCATCCCCTTTCGCAGGCCTGTCATGCATTACTTTTTCCTGGAAAAATTCATGCAGCCTGCTGACTGGTTTGTGAAGAGGCTTGCATATACACGTAGTGTTGCAGCTAGTTCAATGGCAAGTATATCCAAATTTGATGATATTCCTCTTTCGATTTATAATGGATAGGAGTTTCAGTTTGTGTATAGTTTAGCCTATAATGGAAAAAAATCTTCCTCGAGTTATTTTCTTAACATAAATATGAAAAACAAAAGAGAGCTGCCACCTTTTCAATCTCAACTGTTCAGTGAATAAGGTGTTGGATCCCATTCACCTCTCTTTTTTCTTGTATTCAGATCCAGTAGAACATGGATGTATTCTTAGTCGAGGCACCTGAAAATGATGTTCAAATGTTTTTCTCTCTGATTCATCTCTTTTTGAACATTTGGCATTTGTTTTGCTATCAGGTTGGGTACATCGTTGGTCTTGGTGACCGTCATGCCATGAATATTTTAATTGATCAAGCCACAGCAGAAGTTATCCATA
Source organism: Schrenkiella parvula (assembly GCA_000218505.1). Lineage (NCBI taxonomy): Eukaryota > Viridiplantae > Streptophyta > Magnoliopsida > Brassicales > Brassicaceae > Schrenkiella > Schrenkiella parvula. The sequence goes on along the minus strand of AFAN01000050.1, from coordinate 18,216 downwards.
TAGATCTTGGAGTTGCCTTTGAACAAGGATTAATGCTCAAGACTCCTGAACGGGTAGTCCATCTGCTCTTTTGAATTATTTAATTGGGATCTCTCCACGATTCTCATTTGTTCAGTTTTTTCCCGATTTGACAGGTCCCTTTCAGGCTGACAAGAGACATAATTGATGGAATGGGTATTACAGGAGTGGAAGGCGTTTTTAGGAAATGTTGCGAAGAAACCCTGTCTGTGATGCGAACAAATAAAGAGGCGCTGCTTACAATTGTTGAAGTAACCAATCTCTCAGTTAAACTTTTGATGTGTAGAATACAAAACATTATTTTGAATGCTCAATCAAGGTCGCTTGTTTTGCAGGTTTTTATACATGATCCTCTGTACAAATGGGCCTTGTCCCCCTTAAAGGCTTTGCAAAGACAGAAGGTACTTCGTGCCCTTATTAGGCAATGCATGCGTTGCAATCTCGGCAAAAATAAAAAAGAAGTTATAAAGTGGATTTCTATTACGGATACTTGCACGTAGATTTGTCTGTTGTTTATTTTAAAAAGGATATTTTGATCCTTTGAAGATGTCGTTGAGTTTCTCACATAAAGGTGTCTTTGATCCAGGAAACTGAAGATTATGATGGCATGAACTTGGAAGGACTACAAGAAGAATTCGAAGGTAACAAGGATGCTGCACGTGCATTGATGCGTGTGAAGCAAAAACTCGATGGCTATGAGGGTGGTGAGATGAGAAGCATACATGGCCAGGTATGTTTTAAAACAGCAAAAGCTTTTAATTTGTTGTTATTGGTTTCACAAGTTAAAACTGAAGTGTATGTGGTCCAAACTATGTAGGCACAGCAACTAATACAAGATGCAATCGACACAGATCGTTTGTCCCATATGTTCCCTGGCTGGGGAGCCTGGATGTAACTAAACAACAACCTTTTTCAACATTCTCTCCATCTTTTTTTGGTCTGTAGATAGAAAAGTCTTTAGGTAAAGTTTGTAACACTCGGCTTCCAAATTTTGTATACTAACTCAGAGGAATTCTAATATATTTCTTTTGTTTTTTCGTTGGTATATCTTGAATTGCCGATACACATATATATATATATATAGTTATAGAATTTAAGAGCTCACTCTTCAAAGTAAACACACTTCTAAACATGAATGAAAAAGTATACTCGCAATTCCTAATACAAACTCAAAAAAGAAAGATATAACCACATACTGACTCGGTCCGGGTGGAAACGGATTGTGCGGATCTGATTAAAGATGTTAGCAGAACTTCTAGACTGGCTTTCTTTCAGCACGAAATTCGATAATTTCTACAATCTAAAAACCTCTTTACCAACTTTAGTATTCATTTTATCTCGATGTTACTTAATGTACGTGCTGATATTTTGGCTAAAAATATCCGAACTAAGGGATTTATTTTCTTCTATGTAAATTACGCTCAGCCGGTTGGAGACACCTATTTGGGACAATCCGATCGACTCAATTTGATTTAATATATGGTGTATTGAGGGAAAAAAAACGACAATCAATGCCACCGAGAAAATTGCAAGTGATAACAGAAACTAAATTATATGGTCAGAGGGTTTTAACTTTTAAGATATATATCTTATGCTCAAAGTACTTGTATCCATTACATCAACTGATCAAGAAGTTGATATGAACCAACCAAGGATGCCGTTTTCAGATGCAGTAAGCTAAATTTGAGATTTTCAGGACCTCTATGTTCTCAAATCCACAGAGCAAAACAGGATGATTTTGTAGATTCAGATGAACAGTACACTGATATTTGAACATAAAACCTTATAAAATGGTTAAACTAAAATCATGGGTTTCTCTAATTGTTTTTGTCCCTGTCTTTCATGTGAAATTCTGAAAAATGACCTCATCTTCAATGTGGTATCTCAGATCTGGGCACAGTTTTACACCATGTTTCCGTATAAAAAGGTTCGTCAAAAGAAAGAGAATCGAAATAAAGCTGTGAAATTTTGGGTTATAGATCCAACAAAACAAAACTGCGAAACTAGGATTTCATAACTTCGGAGCTGTTTTGTCGGATTTTCATCCAAAACTAATCACGCGTCAAGAAAACGAAAAAAAACGTGAAGAACAGAAATCGATCTGGAAAAAAAAATTTGGACCATTTCTCGATTTGTGCGTGTCATCCTTGCGCAGGGGCCATGCTAATCTTCTCTGTATCGTTCCAATTTTATCGGATGTCCGCGAAGGGACAATCATCGTTCAACTCCAGCGATATATAAACCTTCGATTTATCTTCATGCTTATCGATGTGGGAAGAAAAAACACACAAAAGGAGATTTAACTATTTGGGCTTATGGGCTTTTTGTTAAAGCTCATTCTTATGTTTTTTATTGGGCTTCGAGTAGACGTTTAAACATACTCATGCCTTGTACACGTCCATTTGTTTTGTTTATTTTCTTTCAAACATTACCAAACTTTTGTTTAAAACGAAACATCTTCCATTTCTTTACTCTTTAGAAATTAAATTTTTGGGGATTAAAATTAACAGTGATTATAACTAGCAACGAAATTCTAGAATAATTGGTTGACTTACAATTTTATTACATGTTAGGTGGAAAGTACGTAGTAAATATTACATATAAGAAACAATCCATATGTGTTTTCAACATGAACACAATTGCATAAAGAGGAAACTCTTTCTTTCCCACCTAATCATCATCAAAATGTCATTCACTTGCTTATAATTTAATATTTCACAATATTCGTGCATTAGTCGAATAAAGATAATGCAGAAGCAAGTGAAGAAAATGTCATTCAACGTGATATTAGGCGAGTATTATCATGCGTGCTCGCTTAATATAAAGGTTTTACACAAATGATCTTGCTGGTCGACCAAGTGAGCCAAGGCCTGACTCAGTAAGTACATAATTCAATTAAGACGCAATGTTTTGTAAGCAATATATCAAGAAATCAGGACAACTATAATGATTTTAAACAAATCATAGAATTGCTCATATTGTGTAGAAAATTCAGTAGACCGTACTTTATTATATTTTTAAACAAGAAATTAGGTTTAAACAAGTACAATTGGTTGCAATCAACTAACCTGAGGCTTACATTACAAAAAGCAAAGGTTTACATAAACACACATACATACATAAAAGAATCAGACCTATAGATCATTGGTTGGAAGCGCACCCATTAGTATAGTGGTTTCTTTGTCTTTCTTTGTCTTTCCAAATAAACCCGACAGGAATCGCAGAGGCAAGACAGAAGCAGAATCTGATTTCTTTTCTGACACTCGCAGCTCCGCAGAGCTCGGCTTTAATTGTGCTCCGCAATGGCAGTTTGACAGTCTTGAGAAGCATCTCTTGTGGAAAACCGAACTACAAGACCGGCATTTGCTAACCTCATCTTCCTGCAAATCATTTCATTCAATATTATGTTGGTTTAAACAACATATGAGTGGCAACGCTAAACAGACACTGAACATCCGTCAAGGCTATAATATGGTGATCAAATACACCCATAACTGAGAGCAGGAGAATATGAGTATTATATTCATAGCAAGCTATAGAAACTCACCTGGAATGGAAATATTAAAGAGGATGTGTCGTCACAAGCTTGTCGGGCGTTACAGGGAACCCCAACATCGCAACAAACAAGGCACTGCTCTGTAATATGCTCCACGATTTTCGTCCTAACGGTCTCCACAATTGCAGGAAGTGCTGCCAATTCAAGGTTACTGTCTTTAAGTCTCTTGAATAGAAGTTCCAATGCAGGGAAATAGATAAACTGTTAAATCCAAACTAGTAGCAGTGCGGAATTGACTTGTAAATAAAATGCGAGAGAAGTATGGAATGTCAATCTAACTTTATCATCTCTCAAGAACAATTCATTACCAGTAAAGAAGACATGTCAGCATGAAGGAAACTATATGTGTCAGCATGACCACAGACACAGATGAACTTTATTGCAAGAAAAGAAATTTACCTGCAAATGGTCCTTTAGAAAGATCAATTAGATCTCTCAAAGCAAAAAAATCAGTGCTCTCAAGAAGGTGTCTCCGAGTACTGAGTCCTTTGTTGAGTGTCTTGTGGAATGGGCAGTGAACATATGGAAGCATAATGGTTATTCTTTTCCGGATGCTCATAATATGGTTGAGGGCAGGGACCTTCGAGGACAGAAAAGGATTGACCGCACTGACACAAAGCATAGGCTGCAAAATAAGATTTGTCACAGACGTCAACCATATCTTCAAATAAGTAGGTTGTCTATAAAGCTTCGAAAAATGCGCCAGCTGATAAGTAAATGCAAATCCAAACACTGGTGGCTAAAAGAATCTAAAAAGGGGACACAGTGTACATTGAAGAAACTAGAGCTTATTGCTTAAAAGTCAAACATCTACATTTTATTGTTAACTTTCAAGTTGTTCAGTGGAATCATCACTAAAAAATGGATCAATTTCTCTACCAATTAAAAAAACTACATCATGGCTCCAGCACTGACTGTTCACAGGTATAAATGAATGTGCTTGAGCAGATAATGTAAGCAAATACAGGTATCAACTCTGTGTGTACTACATACATATATTAAGCTGAAGGGCATAGGCAAGTGAAAGGAAAAAACTCCATTTTTAATTCAAATTGATATTTCAAATGTAATCAGTTTCCAGAAAGTGACAATAAATTACACCAAAATTCTCCAAACCTAAAAATTACCTGCTCATGTATGGAGTCCAGATATGATTTTGCCAATTGAGAAACTGGATAACGATTAAAATCCCAATGATGTAACACTCTCGCTGGCAGGACTGCCATGTCATTTGTATGGCAGGAAGAACAAAACAATTGACCAGTATATTCACAAAGCCGAGGCTTACCCCATCCAAGAGCTTTCACAAAGTCCCGCACAAGAGTGGCTCCATCATCAAAGTATCTATGGCATCCAGCGCAAATGTAATGCTGAGCTTCTAGCAACTGCTTTACTGTTTTGTGAGGTCGAATATCAACAATGAACGAGATGGTATTTCCATAGGATGAACTGGTTGCAGCAACTGTGATGCCGGCAGAGCCTATTGGAGACATTATAGAATCCGACCCAGAAGAACTTGCATCTAGAGGGGACAAAAACCGAAGTAACGCAGTTGGAAGTGTGGGAAAAAATCGGGACTGGAGAACTGAATTTAAACAATCTTGAATAAGGACAGTCCTTTCAGCAACTGCATTGGGCGATGTTCCAAATATTTTCCTGGATTCTCTTTCCACAGAGGCCCAAGGTGTAGGAAGCGTCCAGCCTTGATCAGCAAACAAAGATGCCAATCGACGGTAGAGACTATAAAAATCACGATATCTTCTTTCAATTTCCCACTTGTCCTTCCCACTCCAAACCCTTACGACATACACTGTATATTCCCTCACACCAACCAATCTCTCACTCAGCGAGACATCGCCTTTCTTTTGCTTTACCCCGACAACTTCAACCCTATCAATTCTAAATCGCTGGGAAACTATTGGAGATGAATCATCTAGACCAGATGTTGTAGCAGTTTGTCCCCCATCCCTGTTAGGCAGAGAGAGCTGAAGTTGGAACATCTTGTCACTCTTAGAATACCTTGCCCCAGATGACTCACCAGAGTCTAGCAATATTTCTTCCATATCATGAACAAAATCATCGTAGAAGTCGTTAAGTTCTGTGTTCTCCTTCTGCAAGATGAGTAAATCCAAAACCAGAAAACTTCAGTAGACTTCAATCTATAATAAAAGAATCAAATAAAAAAGGAGATACAGTAGATTACATGATTTAAAGATTGCATGTGCCCTTCATAATAAACAATTAACATCAAATGGAGACACTAACACAGCAGCAGAAAAACGACATCCAGATTCACACTGTTTAGATGTAAGAGGAGTATAGTAACACAGCAGCAGTAAAACGACATCCAGATTGAAGTGCACTATGTCCCCAGAAACAGAACATGAAAGTCCAACAGACTTGGACATAACCAAGGACACATTCTACCAATACAAGCAAAGATCAAAGACTAAGATAGATTGACAAGCAGAGATAATTAAGTAAATAATGTTTCATTTATCAAGCAGCTGACCTTAGGTTTGGTGTTAGTGACTTGTAAGGCATTTACAGGATGAGAATCTCTAGATGATGGCTTATCAGATTTCCAAGATGCCGCCAACGGTTCTGAGGTGGACTCTCCAAATGAATTGGACTGCTTTGCATTCTCAGATGATTCATGAAGTAGTTCAAGAGAAACATGGCCATCTAGGTCGCAAATCCCACTTGAAGAATCTTCGTGTCCTAACTCAACTGGTGTAATATCTAGGACATCGTCAGCACAAGATTGAAGGTAATTCATGACTACAGGTCTATCCTCAGTCTGATTGTTGCTAAGACAACTCTCTTGAAGAGATCCATCGGTTACCAGTGATTGAGGAACTACCAAGGTTTTTACTTCAGCGCTCAGGTCTTCAGAACCTCTGACAGTTATGCTGCCTCTTGCTATACCACCTTGCTCCCGTTGGGTCAAGACAGTCAAATCTTTAGATCTTAGTATATCTTCAATGTTTTCACGGAAGTCACCTAAATCCGGAGCATGTCTAGTGCTCACAGTTACGTTTGTATGTTCTCTCCCGTTTCCTGCTTGACCCCCATTCGGAAGCTTTTGTAAAGCTGCAGAAAATGATTTTATGGATGTCCCTTCAATTTCAGTACACCCTTTGTAACGCTCCTCAAACCCGCTAAAGTCAAACTGAGTGTCAACAAGTTCTGTGGCTTCAAGCTCAAACTCATCCCAATCATTTGTACCAAAGGCAGTGGAAGAATTGATGAGAAACGGATTATCGTTCTCAGCTTTAGACTCCTCTCTATGCTGTAAGTTCAGAAAATATACATTTTTACTAGAATGGTCACCTGTATCACTAAGTGAGTCATCACCATCAGAATGCTCATCACCTAGTGAACCATCTTCTCTGTCTATACCACTGTTACGGAACTGCGAATGTGATCCACGTAAAAAATCCTTGTCATCCACATCACTCAACTGATTCATGGAGTCCCTTTCAAGTGAAGCATCATCAAATACCTTAGCACCCATCAAATCATCACACATATCTTCACTATATCCAGTTTCTTGGATCATGTCGGTGTTCACATTCTCGGTGCTTGTTCCGCCTTCAGTACTAGTTCTCTCATTATAATACCCATTTGTCGTCATACCCTCGTTAGAAAACCCGATTCCCCGACCACCTAACCGTGTCTTATCCAAAGAAGAGAGCTTTAGACTCGGTCCCAAGCTAAAATTCTCAAAATCGGTGGCATCCCCAGACAAAAAGCCTCCCTTGAAAGAGCCAAATTCAGATTCCAACGAATCGTGAAATGGTCCTGTGGAGCTACACATACTTGGCGTTCCCATGGCCGAATTCGCACTACAATACCGCTCAAACTCTGATTCGCCACAGGACGAGTAATGTAACGATGAACACGGAGAGGCATCCAAACCGCTTTCCTCTAGAGACGCGACTCTCGAGGATTCCTCTCCATTGTTCATCTGACCCACGACCAAGAAAATCAAAAACCAAATCGACCCAGACGAGAACAGTAATCCAATGAAATATCAACAAAGTTGATCGAAGGGTAATGAAAGGAGACAGACAGTCACACCAATTGAAGCAGATCGAAGCACAGGCGAAATCGAAAATCAGAAGAAATTGAAAATTGATTGACCAAGTACTTGAGAAAGAAGAAGCAACTTGTGGAACTGGGATTTAGGTTTGATTCGAGCACGATAACATCTGAAGAATACGTAGATTAGCTTCGTCTTTGTTTGTGCTTCGAGCTTCTTCCTTTCCTTCGTATCGAAATTTTTTCGGGAAGCAAAACGAGACAAGGCATGAAGGGAAAGGATTAGCAGCGACGCTGACAGTTTCCACAATTTCATTAATTAATTTAAAGGAAATTTAATATATTTTTTTTCATGAAAGATACAGTTTGATTATTCATTATCCAAAACTAATATATATGTTTATTTTTTGTTGACATAGTTAATATAATTTTTTCATTAAAGATACAGTTTGATTATTGATTATCCAAAACTCTGGTTGCTAATTATATGAAATCTCAAAATCTGAAATTGTAAATAAATAAATGTTATGCATTAAAGATAGGTTAATTGCAATAAACTTAACTTAAATATTGTCTAATAGTTAAACTCAAATGTATTAAGGTAATTATCAAGATTACAATACCACAACTTTAAAATAACTAGATCCAGAGAATGTGACATTAATCTTTTATTCACTTTGAAGCAAAAATGGCCTCTAAATCTTTGTAAAGTCCTTGAGGTCTTGATTTGTAATCTGAGGATGAGTCTTTAGAAGAGCTTCCACTTGTCTTTGTACCCCATATACTACTGCTCCAACCGCTTTTGCTACCTGAAGGATCACTAGGAACCTTACTATTGCTCCTGTCTCTGGTGAAGCTAGCCTTTGCCATTTCTCTAATCTGTCTCAGCCATGGCTTGTCCAAGCTACCCGAGCTTCGGCTTCCTGAAGAGTTTCTATACCTGTTCTCTGGGGTTGAGAAAGCAAGGCTTCCATTGCTGCTGCTTTTTCCTTCTAGTTTAGCCGCGGGGATCTTGTTCTTCATCAGTTTCTGAGGCAGGACTAACGCGGCAAGTCCAATGATAAACATCTTGAGACCACTCAAGAATGATCTGTTGATCTGGTCTAAACGTTTCGTCTGTTTGTACAATGAGTACCATTCGTTGCACATCTGCGTAATGAACCCGATCAAGAACAGTATGATCATGAATACTCCGAGTTTCTTTCCACTCGCCTCTGGAAAGTCTTTCGCCAACAGCATTAGGCACGAGGCGAATACACCGACTTGACATGCTATTGAGATGATCTCCACAAGCTGTACCTTTTTCTTGATGAAAGGCTTCTTCAACACAAGGAAGAACAGCTGAAAGGAAGTGATGCTCAACAAGACCACGATGGGAGTTTTCGAAGTCTCATTGTCCAAGAAACCACCAGCAATGATCCCCAAACACACCCTCTTCACAGTTTCGAGAAACGTGTAGTAAATCCTAAGAATTCCAAACAGTTTCTGTATGCAAGGAGCTTCAGCGTCTTCTGTTTCATCATCTGATGCAATGATGCGGTCATCTTGTTGCTTGAGTGGATTGCTTCCTGAAATCTGTGTGAGCATGTACTTTGGTGGACCCCTTAAATCTTCGAAAAACGGACCTAACTTAGTTAGATAGATAGAGTTCTGTTCTTTTTTCCATGTCCATTGACCTCTTTTACCAGGACCAAGTGTCACTCGGATGAGTTCTTGGTACCAGTGGAAATTCTGGCCTTCTTGATGAATCTCTTTATACTGTAACAGCTTCCCAAAAGTTATCCCAACAGAGAGGAAGAGAAACAAAGCCAGAAGCAGAATAGCTACTACGCATAGCACAAGGATACCAACAATGACATTGCCTTCTGCAGCTCCTTGATGTTTAAAATAGCCTGAGAATGAGAGAATTTAGTGCAAGTGTTAACGATTTTCGAAACTATACATAGTTTCATGGCTTGTATTACGAATACCTTGTATGAGGCTCCTTGCAGCTTTGCAGATTGAGGGTAAGGCGAGAATGAGAAGAAACAGCTCGAATCTTGGGAAGACAAACGCACCGAAACTCCTCTTCTTCTCAGTGTGTGCTTTCTTGAACTTCAGTATCAGAGAGAGGAATATATGCAACAGAACTAAACTGCCTCCGATTATGGCCATCCAGAACATGATCCTATTAAAATCTCTCCACCTAGAAGAAAGAAGAAGGAGAAAAATCAAATATTTATGGCTTCTTCTTAAAGGAAACGTAAGCAATCAATGCTGATACAAAAAATGCATAGAAACAAAGAAGTACACGTGGATTGTAGTGACATACACTGTTGGATGTGGTAGACCCAAAACGTGTTCTGCTTCTGGCTTAAGATTTGGGGTCTGTAAACACTCATACCGTATCAAAGACATGAACAAAAGAGTACAAAAAAGAGCTTGAGAAACAACAAAAAGAACAAGCTGTGGGATAGGAGTGATGCTATTTACCTCAAAGAATAATCTGTACTCCATTGCGGTAAGTGGCAATCCGAATACTGACTCAGCGTTGGTTGATGTCTGCAGGTTATTCCTGTTGTGTTGAGTTTTAGAAAAGAAGGAATGTGGACCAATGTAAGGACTTGTGGCCACCATGATCTGTTCATTGTGCTTAGTTTCCCATGGGAGAGGAAAATAAGGGATTATCCACTGAATGCATCTCACAAGTTCGTAGTAATCAACAGGCAAAGTCACCGGTAGCCATCTCGAGAGTGCAAACAACTGAATGTAACAGGCAGTTCTCTGCATTAGAACCACAAAGTACACAATACCATTGATTAGTTCTGTGATTCTCAGGAGAAACAAAAGGCAACATATCTATGTGTCTCTTATATAAAAGAGTACAAAAACTCATACGAAAAGATTCCTCGTGGGATCTGATATCAGATAAGGAGATGGTCTTGGAAATGCTCCAAGAGAATAAAGGCTTGTGGTTGAAAGAGTGAGAAGTCCCGCAACGAAAGATGTCACCAAGAAAATGTAAGTTGATACCCAAGAGATTACAGAAGATATCACAGGCACAGAATCTGCAATCAAGTACAACATTTCAAAACCATTAAGCAGAAAACCAAAATGAGGATTGATAATATGTAGATATAAAGCTGTTAAAACGCTTACAATGTTTCACTTCTAGGATGTTAGATGCTAGATTCTTGTTTCCCGCGACATCCTGAGTAACGTTTTCAGGAATCTTAACAGAGATCGTACTGGTGTTGGCTTTTACATATACAATGTATGTGCTTCCGCTCAGTTCCTCAAAGCTGGCATTTAAAGGGAAACAAAAGAAGCGACAAGTCCCAAGTACATACTTAGCATCAAAACTGCAGTTTTTGTGAAGAAAGAATCAAGAAGTTAGAACAAACATAAGACTACTAACCTATCAAGATATCCACCTGAGATCGATACAGATGAGGAGTTAAACCCAAACACTGGCTTCATGAATTTTATCCACATAGGGATGGTGTGCTTTCTTGTCCTCATACCAGATGTTGTATTCAATACAACATGAGGTCTCTCAGTATCTAAGAAGATCATTCGCATACATGTTTCGTTCAAAAGGAGAAGCAAAACAAGATTCTAGAAACACAAATGTATCAACTTACTCACCGTAAAGAAAAGTCAGTGGTGCAGTTGGAGATGCAGGTGTCCCATGTCTGCTTCTTATTGAATTCGAGTCAAGGGTCACCGTGACTATAGCACGCCGTGATGTATTTGTGACCTGAAAGGAAAAAAAGAATGTGAATGTTACATGAAGGGATCAACACGAAACGATATAGAACGATAGAACCAAATAACCTTGAGAAAAAGCAGTAGAAGCACATACCATAAACGCAAAACGTCGATTCCCGTTGGTTTTTCCGTCAATAGGAAGCAAACCACCTTGGTTTGTGCTTAGCAGTCTAAGAATTTCAGCTGACGAATTCAGTACCGGTTCGGAGAAATACAAGTAAACATTCAGCTTGTCGTTATCATTTGTTGCCTGCACTGTCCTAGTTTGGTTGTTTAGCTTCAGTAACTTCTCGGGGACATGCGTTCGTAAGTTAACAAAAACGTTTCTCCGATCTAGATGCCAAGAAACTTCAGTATCAGTATCCCTTAAAGCTCTTAGCCTTAAGAAAAAACCAGAAGGAGGAAAGAGGGTAAAGACACTCACCGAAATGGACAAAGAAACGCGAACCCAAAGCTCTTTTAAAATTGTTACCGGCTGTATCAGAACAGACACTCTTGTTCATCACCAACACAATCCTTCCATATTGAGCATCAGGAGATACTCCCACAAGCAATGAGTATCTGAGATATTGGTCAAGAACGGTGTATGAAGATGGTATGACTTGGCCAGCACCGTAGACAAGAAGCTGTTACATAATTTAAAACTGTGTTGAGTACAGAACAAGACAATGAAAGCTCAAAAAAGATTCTGGTGAATGTAAATAAGGTTACGTACTCACGTCGCAGGCATTCACAGATGAACATCTGAAACCTCCCCTACCAACACATGGCTCAGTAAAAGTGATATTGACAGACACGTTCTGTGCACTTGTAAATGGCATTGATGCAGTTACTAAGGCCGTAGGAGACACCGTATCTACATACGCAATTTAACAGCTTAAATAAGGAACGGGAAGTCTCAAATCCAACAAGATCATAAGGGCCAATTATCGGTTTGCAACAAAACATATGAGGGTATAGAGAGAAGACACACAAACAAAACCATTCTGATCTGTTTCAGACATTAATATTCGAGGAAGAGAATTAGAGAGGCGTGAGAGTAGTTTCTTTACCAACAGTCCAGTTATAGATATTGCAGCCAAATCCATGCATCCCATTTGCACAGACCTCAAGTGTATGATTCCCCTCCAGCAACTTCGTGTAGGAAACTTTTCCTTGGAGGCAATCCACACTAAAATGGTCATCTAGCTGCAGAGTACACAATTTTTTTTTCATCAACAAGTATGACTTGTTCATCAATAATCACAAGTCCATGACAATATTCTAAATAATACAGATCCTATCTTGTCAAAACACGAAAAGAGAAATTCAAACTTTACTTTGGCATGAGAAAGCTCCAAATATCTTACACAGAAACAATGTGTTTGGCCATTCACAAAAGCTAAAGATGCAGTCAGAACTCATCCAACACTTGGAGATTAAGTAAACAGAAAAATCCATAACTGGAAAACCAACCTTGCATAGGAATTTGCAGCTTGAACAAGTTCTGTTTCCATCCTCAAAAGCTTGAAAAGAAAATTTGGCAGATTGAAATCTAGAAATAAGAGGAGGTGCTTTCAAGAACTTCACAGAGAGCTCTGAACCATAACAGTGATGAAACCTGAAACAACAAGGGGAAAAGACAACAAAGAGAAGCAAAAGAAGCCATGCACTTTTAAGCAGACCCATTTTTCCAAAAAAAGAAAAGAATGAAGCTGAAAATCTCAAAGCCTGAAACTCGTCCTTATGAAGCAATCATTAAGACAGAAGAAATTTATAAGCTAATCAGAGCCATGGACTTCACTGGGATTATTCTGGACAAAGTAGAAGAAGACATTGTAGAGATAATGAGTTGGTGAAGAGAAAAAAAGAGAGAGAGGCAGAGAATTAAAACAAAATGGTTACTTGCTTCTGTGGTCGATGATGGTTGTGCAAGAAAGATAACGGATAGTGTATGCATGAGAGCGATGGGAGATACAGTGATTGGAAGATAAAGAAAGAGAAAGAGAAAGACAAATTCCCAGAAACAGACAAACTGCTGAAGAATTTATTATCATTCCAGGACTTGTCTATTACATTTATACTACTTGTCTATTACACATATATATAATTACCAAAACTTCAAAAACATTTGGAGAAATCACTTTGTAATCTAATCTTCTCGTAATCTTTTTGCCATGTACACAGAAAATTAAAAAAAGGTTTCTTTAGCTAAGCTAAAAGTACAACAACAAGTCAGCACAACACACAAACACACAACTACAAAGAGACGATACAGTGCCAGGAAAAATATTATTTTGTGCTGCTAAATGGTAGAAGAAACGAACAAGAAGCATTAAAAGTTTAATCTTCAGATCAATGATGAGACTTTTGAAATCAATGAAGGAGAAATTCTTGGAGATTCCAACGTCATTAAACAATTCTAAAGTATAGTGGCAATCTTCTCCTGGCTTGAACCTTCCTCCTACACCAAAACGACGTCGGACGACACTCTGCTATTATTTTCCCGGCGATGGCGACGGAGCCAACTAGATGAACACCGATGATCAGCACGTTAAAATTTCAGTAGACGATGTCGTATTTCGCTTTTAATCAATCACATGATCAGCACGTGTTACAATTTTAGCACTTTAATTTTTTTGATTTGTTAATGTTTTCTTTTCATAATATTTTATAAGATTTCAGCTATGACAAAAAGATAACATCTGTAAACTATATTTTGGCTATTTTTGTTTTGATATGATTCAAAAAAGATATTTATTATGTATTTCTCTAAAAAAGACTCTGATTTTTATAAATTTTATATGAAGACTTTTCACAATATTTGATCCATTTTTTCCAAAAATTTAAATATATTTCGGATGAGATGCATTGTGTGGTTTCTATCTAATTTATTATACACGACCATAAAAATCCTGGAAAATATGAAAATTGCGTTTGTTCATTTCAAAACTAATATATACAAAATGCCATAATTGCTTTTCAAAAATAAGGTTTTGAAATATTCTTTTTTAACCAAAAAATATTAATATTATATAAGATAATGTAATTTAATTTAAAAAAATTGGAATTGAATGAATTTTTAAATAATCACCATAGATATAAAAATTTACCACTAATTTGCCAAACATTTATTGAATAATTAATTGTTAGTATATTTACAATTGACATATGGGTTATGTACAAAAAACAGAATCAAATTAAATACACTGTTTCGAAATATAGAGATAGAAACACTTAACCCAACTTTTATGGTTTTTGATTCCGTAACACTTTTTAAAAAGGTTGCTCACATAATTACAATCAGATTTGGTAGATTATATGCAATTTGATAATGAGTAATGACTTCATAACATCTAGAAAATAAAGGGTGATTTTGGTGAATGATCATGGAAGATGGTTTAGTGAGGTTATAACATGAACATATATTTTTTTCTTGAGTTAGCTTAAACGAAAATTGATGTTCATTTTACCCGAATTTCCAAATAATCGTTTTATATTGAGAAGTAACTAAAACCATATTAAAAATTTAGAAAAAAACAAAAGTAAGAACAACAAGTGGCTTAATTTGATCTAAAAATAGTGTTTCATAAATAACCATGCATTGAATCAAGATTTGGTCATTAATTTCATATATGTGTATATACTTACAAACCACACAAACTTTGTAATAAACATATACATCATCATTTATAAAAAAAAATAAAAATAAAAGATGAATATGAAGAAGTGCAATATGTTGATTATGGTTATAATAGTAATAATTGCCATCATGGGAAGAGAAGTCGAAGGACTTTCATGCGAGACCAAGTGCATGCTCAAGTGTGGTGGCATCTGGTATTTTGCAAGACCATGCATTAACAAACGTGTATTCGAAGAATGCTACATACCTAAGCCTCCACCACAGTAATAATCTCTTCATACACTATATTTGGTTGATTGTGTTTGTGCTAATGTTAAACTATTATGTTTGTCTTTAAGAGATATTTTTCTATAAATTATATTTAAAACAAAATTCAACATAAACACAAAACATTTGTTTGAATTTTGCAAATAACTTTAAGAAAAAATTATGTTTTAAAATTTTAATTAGTAAATACAAAATTATTTTGTTTTTCTTTCGTCAAAATCAACCATACGAATATACATAGATTATGTGTTGAGTTATAGAAGTTGACATTGTTTATATGGGATATTGCAGGATGAAGGCTATAGCAACGAGAAACATTTGAAGACAAATACATTAATAAAATAATTGATATATATAGAGCCCGCCTAATAAAAATAGTGGTCCAAAGAAAAAAAAAACTATAACCCTTTTATATTTGTTACTCATAAATATAAAAGTAAATTACAGTTTGGAAATGTGCCTGCGATGGGAGAGGTTTTTGGTTCAAATAATCATTCAAATATATAAGCTATTTAAAATGATCATTCAAATCAATTTATCCAAATTTTGGTTTCGATATGTAATGTGTATATAAGCTAAAGCCATCTAAATATTTGGTACATATATATAAAGTTTTTTTCTCAAATCGTTAAAGCAGATCAGAACAGATACTAGTCTAGTAAAATCATTCAACACTTAATTCAAAATCTCATGACATTCGTTTATACTTGTATATCCTCTAAAAATTATACGATAGACACTATATTTTCAAGCTCCAAGCCCAAATGAAGTTGATATGCTATTTCGTAGCAAGTAACAGATGATGCAAGGAGTTAAATTACGAGACTCACACACATGCGCACATACACACACCCAAAAAAAACGATGAAACACAAATTTTTAACAAAATTAGAGTTACAATTTTTCTTTGCAATAAAATCGTGGCAATAATAATTTGCATGTCTCTACTGTACATAACTTCCGATGTTTAGCTAGCTACGTTGCTCTAAGTATAGTAAACTATCCACAAATAAAGATAAAATTTACTGGGATTACGTAAAAATTAATGGACCATGAGTCTTAATCTCTAAAAAAATGTGTGAATAATATCTCACATTAGAAGTTGTGAGGGATCTTGAACAATATATAAGTAATTTGGGTCAATCCACTCATTGCCAGTTGGTTTTGAATTGGAAGTTCACGAAACTTAAAGTGGTATGTGCTCATCGACCTGAAATTGATGGTTTGGCGAGATTAATGGCTACAAGAGCCATTATCTCGAGGTGGAATATTGAGATTAGATAGAGATTAATGGAACAAGAACTTTAATTTCTAGAGAGTGTGTGAGTAATGCCTCACATCATAAGTTGAAAAGGACCTTGAACAATATATAAGTGAGTTGGATCAATCCACTTATTGCCAATTGGTTTTGAATTGGAAGTCCAGAAAACTTAACAAAATTTTTCGCCACCATTACTTTAAATGTTTTTATGAGAACTCAGTCATATATTTTCTGAATTTATTTTTAGAAGAAGCTTAATCAAAGTGATGATGGCGAGAAATTTTGTCTCTATTTTCGGATAATTTGATTTACCATATTCATTATTTGAACGTCAAAAACCTACGTGATTTATGTTTGACAAAAAGCATCGTTGTGTTTTGTGAAAATGATATGCATTTGAAAATGAAAAAACGACATTGTTTTATGTTATTTTTATACACATACTGTATAAAATATGTATGTCGTATCATTTTTGTAACAATAAACTTCTAAAAAGGAAAATGTTTTAAGAAATCGATAGAAATTAAAAATATCTTATACGGATTTCTTTCTTTTTATGTTGGTCAACTTTCTATATAAGATATAAGTATTTTAAGTATGAAGTACGTTACGACTATAAATTAGGGATTCGATTAACATTGTATATTCGGTATTACTTAGTATACCATATATTTTATTTTCAAAATGATATATTTATAGTATTCTTAAAATATAAGTCAAAAATAACTTTTAATGACGAAAGTAAATTTGGTCAACTTGCTATATTTTGTTTCTATGACTGAGTCAATTATGATTACTGTTACGTATATTTACGACTATAAATAAAGAGCTCATTCACTGTATTTTTATAATAAGTTCATTACAAATTAGAAAAAAATACATTAAATTAGAAAAAATGACAGGAATGATGAAGATGATAATGATGGTAACGATGATGATGATGCTGTTGGTTGGAACCATAAGAGGAGAGATCAAACCTCTGTCTTCTCAGGCTTATGCTGCATGTGTGAAACATTGTAATGACTTGTGTGCACCCACGCCTGCGGATAAAAATTGTGTTCCTCAATGCGTCTTTTTTAATTGTGGCCCTCCTTCTCTTCGTAAAAACATTCGTCATCCCAAGTAATTATTAACTTCTTTGTTCTTCCACGTACTTGTGTGTATTATGTACTTTTTAGTTACTTGTTTATAATGAATGTTTTCATCTTTTTTATGGCTTTTAACAGGATGAAGGTTCTACAGAATTAGTGAAACCAGAGGATACAATGTTATTGACTTTTCGACCTAGATGAAGATGTTAAAGATCAATCAATAGCATTATTGTTCGTGATTTTCATTAAGCACTTTGATTTTTGAGATGTGTTGTTGCTTATTTGTTGCTACTGATTTTATATCACGACATTTCAATTCAGTGCAGTTTGATTTGGCACGTTTTCAGTTTGAGCTCTTTTTTTTCATTTTAAATTATAATATTGCCAGATGAAAAATACCACATGAGATGTCAAATTACTTACTATAAACAATTTAGATATTACATTTTTCTTTGATTGGTTAAATTGTAATTGTAGAAGAAATATAACCTTTATTGGCTTACAGTTTTTGAAATAATTAAAAAATAAAATCTTAGACCTTAAATATTATTACAATCAGAAAAAGAGATGATAAGATGAAAATCTGAAAATATAGTAATATCGATAG